>JAOXJP010245958.1:0-22593 GCA_025762735.1 Platanus orientalis | reverse complement strand
GCCTATAACTGAATTAGAACTATATAAATAGGAGTTCAAGGATCAGAAGAAGGGTGTCACACCAAACAACTAACTTGTCCACGTCCAAATTACATATTGTACTCAATCTACTTTTATTATCAATCATCTTGTAAATTTTCATCATCATCAATAAATATATGTGTTTTGTTCAATAGTGGTTTGTCAATGGTTTATGTTCGTTATCATCATATGGAATTGGCTCTGTAACTTTTTATGTTACATGATTGAAAATACTCTCATGGTAAGTTCATCTTAGATATGTTTATTCATACTTAGTCAATCATCATTTATTTATCTAAGCTTTAGTGTAATGGTAAAAAGTCATTGATTTCAAAGTAAGGAAAAAAAACTCATAGAGGGAATAACCCTCCCCCTCGGAATCGCTTGATAAAAAATAAAGAGTGGTCAAACGAACCTAGCAGAAGGAATTTAGTGTAAATTCTTCCATACGTTATGTTTGACTTGGTGCTTGGGGTCATACAATAGACTTATCTGTGTCCATGTGGCATTGGCACACCCGCACTCATCATCTGCCAGAAATTTAAGTCAACATACTGATTTGTGCACGTCTAGTGGGACCATTGATGGAACTAAGGAGTAGATCAGTTAATCAAAGTAAGGCCACTAATGTTGGCCCTGTATTAAAAAATGATAATCAATCTCAAGGCTCAGAACATTCCCAAGAATAGGAAGATGTTCGGCCCGGAGAGGCATCTGCCTCTCACCAAATTACTATGGAATCCTTAGCAAATTCCATAAATGGAATTAATCAAAGGATGGATCAAATTCAAAATATCTTGTTTGAAAAAATATAAACATTGTTTGAAAAAAGTCATGATAGTGTTTATCCATCTCCAAACAGGTTAGAGAGAGGAAATGGCTCGATATCACAACCATTTTTCGTTAGAAGAAATGACTTATTTGAAAACAATTAGGATGCCAAAAATTGTAGAAATGGCCAGAATGATGGGAAAAATAGTCAAAATACTGAACCATTTATACCACATAGTAGAAATCCTCCGCAAAATAACATGAATAATGGAGGAGTTCCACCTAATGCCCAACAAGAAGAAATGATGAACAAGCCAAATCCACATCTAAATTGTGAAAGAAATTTTGGTGGAAATACTTTTTATAATAGACAAATTCTCCACATGTCGTTGGAAATAGTGGTGAAATACAGCCAAAAGAAGAAAAAAAAGGGACTAAATGTCGTATAGACTCTTTATGTCTCTCCATACAACTCATGTATTTATGAATTTGGTACAAAAGATTAAAATGCCACATACATACAATTGACATATATACCTAGATATATACAGCCCTTATTACACTTATACTCTTACATTTGATGTAAACCCATACTGCTCACATGGCTAATAGGTACTATATCTCTTTATAAAGATTTACATTCTTGATGACCAAGGCAACCATCGCTGTCCATGGGTCCCACAATCTAGTTATATGATTTACTTGGGAATCAAGACTAACCAAAACTATCCCTAGCCCCCACATACTAGTTGTATTATTCCTCTACATAAATAAGAAACCCATTTTACCTACTTTATTATAAAACCGCCACTAAAAATGAAAAAAACCTGATCTACCCTTATTTTCCAGCAATTTTTCTAGACTGTTTGATCATCCATGATCATCTAGCTGCTACTTAGTGATCCTATATTCTCCCAAATCACACCTCTTCTTTGTACAACACTTCCAAACAATTTTATTCCATATTGGAGTAGAAAAGAGAACATTAAGAAAAGAGACGGTTCAAATCTTCTTTATGATTCCAACTTAGGCAACAACGAGAATATTTAATGATCTTTAATTTACTTAATGGGTAGCTTATATGATAATGCATGCGACGTGATAAAGCTATAAAGAGGGATGTTTCTAAAAAGGTATATCAATTCATGCCATGAGACATCAACATATTTCCTCCGAAGCATATCCTAAGCAAGCCATATTGAGAATTTACCTGAATTAGATGTCCAAATCATGGAGTCAAATTCACAAGGTTGTAGATGGATTTTGCTATCAAGATGGGTCTATGCATCTGTGAGGACTAAGAAAACTACAAGCCATAGGTTGACATAAGAGAGAATTTTGCTAAACCAATATTATAACACCTCGCGTCTACTTGCGGTCATTTTGGAACTTAAACCGGTTGACATTTACTTCCCATTAGTGAACCATGTGAATGCAAACTAGAGGACTAATCTTAGTTTTCTTGGGACCTAAATAAGTTATAAGAACGAAAATAGAAGTAAGGGAAATGAATGGAACCAATACAGTTAACTTAGATTGAGAAAAACAACAAAAGACTAAAATTTTGTTGTCTTAATCAATCATGAAAGAACCGTGATTGATCAAGGAAGCCCAAAACCCTTATACTGCAAATTTGGATTATACTTGACCGATGGGGGATCCATGATTGATCATTAACTACTCGGTGTCTTAGGATGGGAAACCAGGAATTGCGTAATGGAGGACTCCATGATCGATCATGAAAGAGCCATGATCAATCAACGGGACCCAGATTCCTAAAATTGAGATTTAAAGGGCAAACTTGTGATTTTGCCTCCCACTCATGTAGAACCCATATGTGACGACCCAAAACCCTAAGTTTACCTTATTTAGACTTAATGACATAAAAATTAAGGAATGATAAGAAATAAAAGGAGATTTGAGAGAAAGGGGAAGAGAACCCCAAATTTGGCAAAGGTAAGCCATGGAAACCCACCCCATGAGATATTTGATTTAGTTTATAGGATTTTATTTTAGTTTTTCATAAGATCTTATTATTCTTGGTGTTTTTCACCACATTTGTTGTAAAGAAAAAGTTTATTAAAGGTTCCTTTAAGAGGAAGCTTAAAGGAAAAGGGGTTTTATAAGATGAATTGTAGATTCAAGATGGAAATTACTAGTTTAAGTGATTATACATTGCATACAACACTTGTTTTTACTCTTAGGATCCTTCATGATTTCTAAATGCATAGTTTTAAGTTTTATGTCATGATTTCTATGGATTCCCAAAGTTCATGATATGAGAGTGGTTTTATTCAATATGAAATGGTTTTCCCTTGTTAAAATCTCATAAATCTCTATCTATTCATGAAATTTATAATGATTCCATGTTTATTATTGATAGGATCTTAGAAATCCCTATTACAAACTTATGATTTACAGGTTTACTATTTATGTTTACTCAAAGGATTTACAAAATGGATTTCTATGGATCCCCACATAAGATTTGAAAGGATTTTGGCAATTGGCCTCATTTCATACTTGGATGGGAATTAAAAAACATTTAAAAAACATTTTCTACATGTATTCAATTGAAGAATCAAGTATCTTGTATGGTATTTATGATTTGATTCAATAATGAGTCTTTATGCATGAATGCATTTTAAATAAGTCCCATATGAGTAAAAGAATAGTTGAGTAAGGATGCATGTGTTTGCACATCCTATTGAAATTATCGTCATGAATTGTATAATGAATCTCTAAGACAAATTTTATATTTTGGAAAAAAGATGGATCTTTTGAGTATCAATATTTGAAATGAATTGTGATAAAATGGTAAATGACAAGTTAAAAGTACGATCTTGGCATTGGGAGTTAAATGATGGCCAAGTATATGTGAAAAGTGTTAAGTTAATGTAAGATCCTATCATTAGGAGTTAAACAATGGTCATGAATAAATGATAATTGAAATGAATAATAATTAAGAAAAGTGAAAAAAGATAAGTAAGATGAATAAATACAAGTGTTAAGCTAATGTATGATCCTGCCATTGAGAATTAAACGATAATCAAAGATAAATGCAAAGTGATAAGTTAATGTAAGATTCCGCCATTAAGAGTTAAATGATGACCAAAGATAACTGCAAAGTGATAAGTTAATGTAAGATTCCACCATTAGTAGTTAAAACGCTAGCCAAAGATAAATGATAAATTAATGAAAGATCTTGCAATTGGGAATTAAACGATGTCCATAGATATATGATAAGAGACAGATGATGAATAAGAAGAATAATGATAAGTCAATGTAAGATCTCGTCATTGGGAGATAAATGATGGCCAAGTGAAATGAATAATGATTAAATAAAAATGACAAATGATGAGTGAAATGATCAATCACAAAATGAAAGTGATCTATAAAGAATGATAAGTGAGAAAGTAAGACCCAATCATTGGGGGTTAAACAATGATCAAGATCCTACCGCTGAGAATTAAATGATGGTATAATACATAAGATCCTGCCATTGGGAGTCAAACAACAATATGCTAAAGATGTCAGCTTGCTAAGTTGGTAAAGTCTGTGGGTGTCGTACTAGAGACCTGGATTCAAAAACCCGTCTTCACTTATAAATACCTATAAAAAATGGTATGCTATATAAGATCTCATAATTGAGAGTTAAATAATAGTCAAGATCCTACAATTGGAAGTTAAACAATGGTATCTTATATAAGATCTTACCATTGGGAGTTAAACGATGGTTAAGATTCTATCATTAGGAGTTAAACAATGGTATAATGTATAGTTCCCACCATAGGGAGTTAAACGATGGTTAAGATCCCATCATTAAGAGTTAAATAATGGCACAACATGTAAGATCCCATCATTGGGAGTTAAATGATGACATAATATGATTAAAAATGAAAGAGACTAAACTCAAAAGAAAAATGAAGTGCATAAACTTCAAAAGAAAAGAAAGAACATAAGCTTGAAAGAAAATGAAACATATAAGTTTCAAAAGAAAAGAAGGCAAATAAGCTTGAAAGAAAAAGAAGAGCCTTAGATTCAAAAGAAAATGAAGTGCATAATCTTCATAAGAAAAAAAAGCATATAAGTTTCAAAGAAAAGTGAGTGCATAAGCACATAAGTATTGAAAGAAAAGGGAAGCATATAAGTTTCAAAAGAAAAATAGGAACATAATCTTTGGAAGAAACAAAAGTGCATAAACTTCAAAAGAAATGAAAAGTTCATAAGTTATGTAAGATAAGGAAATGTCAATAAAATAAATCAAAGTGCATAAGCTTTGAAAGAAGTGCAAAGTGCATAAGCTATGTAAGAAAATGAAAGTACAAAGTAAGGAATCAAAATGTATGAGTAATGCAAGTATAGAGAAAAATTACATGATAACAAGGAAGTGAAATGAATAAGAAAAGTAAATGAGTATATGTTGATATGAAAAGAAAGTGAACAAGTGTTAAGAAGGTATGTGAAATATCCACATGACGCACTAGAAAGTAAAAAAGGGCATAAGCCTTACATAGAAGGTGAAATTGTACAAGATTGTCAAGAAAAACAAAATGTATAAGTTCGCTAAAGAAATGGTAAGTTGTATAAGTATTCTATGAAAAGTATATGGAGTAAGTAATAAAAAAAGCTCACAATAATTTTAATGCATTGACTACACATCTTGTTTTCAAGACTACATGATGTTTTTGTTAAAGTATTGTTAGGCCCATGTCAAAATAGATGTGTAGTGAAAGTTTGTGTGTGGGTAAGAGGTTGTACATGCATCAAGAGATTAAGCGCATTGCAAGAACACATGAAAAACAACTCAAAGCACATCAATTGCACCTGAAGATTTACAATCAAAAAAGCTAAGTCTTCCTTAGAGTTGAACTTATACTTTGAGAATAATAAACATGTAAAACAGGTATAAGTACAAAAGACCTAACCAAAACATAGTATGGTTGAGTAGAAGACCCCCCCAAGGTCTTAGAACAAGCTTTGCAGCAAACAATAAAAAAACTGGATGAGTTCCACAAAAGATGACCAGTCAAAGTCCTTTTTGGACTGGTCAAGCAAAACACCCCTTTTGGGGTGAGTGCATCGGTTATGATCCAGGCGGGACTGGTCATGATGGAACCTTCAAGTTCCGGTGCCCCAAAAGGCGGGACCGGTCATGCCTCAACCATGACTGGTTAGGCAGAAGGCACCCCGAGGGGTGGGTGCCAAGACTGGTCCTGATTGAGGGTATGACTAGTCCTAACCAAAAAAATAAATTGCCATTTTTATTCAGCGATTTTGCAATCTTTTTAAGACAAATTTGGTATGTCTCTCTAGGGTTTTTGAGAGCATATATATACTAAATCTTCAACGAAATTATTAAGAACTTACGAGGAAAATAATCTTGAAAAGAGAGAACGTTCAAGAGAAGAAAAAGTTTCTCATCTACTACTTTGTAAAACTTGATTGTTGCATACAAGGGGGCTTGAATCACGAAACTCTCACTAAACAAAGGATCCATTGTTATTGAAGAATTGTGATTGATAGGTTCAATCCTACAAAACCACAATGCAAGCTTTGAGAGCTAACCATTCTTGAGGCAATCTATACTAGGATTTCAATTTATTGAATCATACCATTAATACTATGAGTTAACTTAACACGGTTGATTGAATAATCTGTTGATTGAGATATTAATATCTGCTAGCAAGTAGCAAATCATCTTCACATATTTATTGTATCTATTAGCATATTAAGAGGTATCTAAAAGTGCAGAGAATCACCTCTACAAACACTGAGTTTTTTACTATAGTAAAATCAGCCTATTAAGAGACATGCACTTAACAAAGAAATTTATTTCTTGAATCATTTGAATTTACAATTGTTGAGCCTTCGCCATAGACACTAGAGGCATTTCATTTTTCCCTTGTCAGAGACACCAAACCACAGGGTGTAGATTTTTCTGTTGGTTTAATTTTTCCTATAGTATTGTTTTAATATTACTAATAAAATAAAACTTCTCTGTGAGGAGCTTTCGACAGTGGACGTAGGCCTGTGGTGCCGAACCACTTTAAATTCTTAGAGTCATCTTGTGGTGATTATGTTGTAGGAATTGATTGTTCATTCAACTCTGTATCTATTACACTGGTGAAAACAAATGAACTATAAAAAGAAGTGTTTAAAATCAAATATCTTATTCACCCCCCTCTAGGATAGTTTAGGATGGGAATTCCAGTTTTACCATTTCTTAAAAAGATCACGCTTAGCCTAGCCTTATTCCATTGCATGTTTTGTATAATCTCTTACGAATCTGTCAAGCTCACCCAGTTGACACCATTTTTGAAAGGAGGCCTAGTGATCAAGTGCATTCTTTGGGAGCACTTAGAGAATGGAAGGAAGTCAAGAAAGAAGTGCCAAATGTTTAGTACTATTTTTTATGGATCATTGTACACCCTTTTGGGTACTTTTGCTATATGGATTTCTTCAACCACAGATGAGTTATCTCTGTGGCATCATAGTCATTTTTCATTTCATGTAATAAGGAAGATGTTTCCTCACATCTCTTTTACCCATTCAAATAATTGTTATGAACCATTCCAATTGGCTAAACATTGTAGGTCCAATTTCCCCATTAGTATTAATAAAAAGAGTTCAATTCCCTTCTCTATTGGGTCCGGCACCTACTATTTCTCTGTATGGTTTCAAGTACTTTGTTACTTTTGTAGATGATTGCTCCAAAGCCACTTGGCTTTATTTGTTCAAACATAAAAGTGATGTTAATGTTGCATTCAAATATTTTCACTCTATAGTGTGCACACAGTTTAGTACAAAAGTTCAAATTTTTCATTTTGATAATGGCGGTGAATATTTTTCCCATGACTTGAAATCTTTTCTTGATATGGCTGGTATTGTTCACTGGACCACCTACCTAGGAACTGTAGAACAAAATGGGGTGGCATAAAGGAAAAATAGGTATCTGGGAAAAATACCAGTCATATTCCTAAATCTTTCCCTTGCACTCATGTTTACCATGGATGTGCCTGAGATGTTTTGGTCTGAATCCATTCAAACAACTATGTATCTCATGAACCAGATGTCTTCTCGGGTCCTCTCTTACAAGTCTCCACTTGACATGTTGTATCCTCATTCTTTGTTGTTCCCCCTTCCTCCTCAAAACTTTTTGGTGCATCTATTTTGTTCATGTTCCTAAATCTGACTGATCTATGCTTGATCCTAAAGCTCTTAAATGCATTTTTTTTAGCAATGGAGTTGATCATAAAGGGTACAAGTGTTATCACTCTCCCACATGTAGTAAGTTTGTATCCAGAGATGTCACTTTCTTTGAGTCTCTTCCTTTCTTTTTCAAGTCAGACATCTCTTTAGGGGAAGAATCTAATAGGTGAAGAGCTGTCCACTATCGTTGGAGGTATCCCATCGAGAGGTATATACAACAATAAATGAAGTTCAATTGTTATATATTCACTTTTATACGCATCTTACTAGTATCAATTTGTTTTCTATTGGCATGTAAGATACTTATTTACGTTGAAGTCATACGTGCTCAATAAGGCTCAAACTGAAGGTTCCATCATAGAAGAATGCATGACATTCTACTCAAGATACGTAAATGATGTTTAAACAAGGTTAAACCGACCCTCGAGGAACCGTGAAAAAAAAAATGATTAGGGTTGTCAGTCAAGTTAGGAGTATCCTATAACTACAAAATTTCATAGAATAGCAACTCTATATGAAAGAAACTATCCCACAAATTATCATGCAATTGTGAGGAGGAAAAATATATAAATTGAAGAAAACTCAAGTCTGTCCAAACATAGAACAACAACAAATTTGTAGCCTTTTAGATGGGGTTCAACAAATCCTAGCATTTTCTTCATGTTGTCCCTTTAATACATGATTTTCTTTTTTATGCCTGAGATTATTAACTCTTGATAACCATTTTTTTTTGTAAATATCTACTAATATGTTTTTGTTATTAGTTGCATCACATAAACTACTCTACTAATTGAAAAATAACAAGAACTCATCTTGTTTTCAATAGATGGATCCTTCACAAACATCAATAAGTGAAGAGACATTTGTGGCTAAAACGAAGAAGGGACGAGGACCCACAATGTGTCAACAAATGTCCAAAATGAAGGAAAGGGAAAAGTACACAATTTATTTTGTAGATGAGCAGTTGGTTGACGATTTTTTAGAGAAATTCGCATCATATTGTGGCATTATTGCAAGAGACAATCAACTATTTCCCATGAACTATCCATCATGGCGTTTAGTGAATAAAGAGTTTAAGGAGGCAGCATGGACCTGACTTTTGGTAAGTATATTATTTCAAAAATTATATTTTTCTCTGTTTTAATTAACTATAATTGTAGTAACATGATTTAAATAATTTTCTTGGACTTCAACTGTGTTGGAGGAAAATTTTGAGTTACCACAAGAAGTGAAACATATAGCCTTGAGCTCTATCAGGAAAAAGTGGAAAGATCATAAAAATATACTCAAGTCAAAACCCTAGGATGTCTTATTACCAGATGAAGATCCACATATCTTTGTACCTACAAATGTTGTTGAAGATCAGTGGCATGCACTCATCAACGTTTGGAATTCAGACGAAGGAAAGGTATGTTTCAATCTTATAATCATTACATAATAATACTTTAATAAATTATTCACTAAAAAACATTCTTTGCGATTACGAAGGAGGAGTGCAAGAAATAAAAAAATATATCCCACTAAACTATTCCTCATACTTCGGGAACAAAAAGTTTTGCTAGAGTATGCCACGAGGAGGTAAATGTTTTAATATATTACATGTTTTAGTGTAAATCTAAGTATTAAATTGTATTTCATTATTACTTGGTTTTTACAGCGCATGAAGAATTCAGTTGACCCTTCCCGTGTGGAGATTTTTATCCAAACCCATGTTAATAAGCGAGGTCGGCTAGTTAATGATGAAGCTGGGGGGAAAATTGCAAGTGTACTAAAGTGTTCCATATAATAGTGACTTGGAATATTGTTCTCTTTAATGGAAATGTTTATTACACTAACTCTAACTTATTGTCGCATTGTTGTAGCGTCAAATGGAGAACCTGATGAGTTCATTGCTTGAGGGGTCTCAAGACTTGACCTCTCGAACTGACGTGTAATCTCAGTTCATGGGACCAGAGAGACATGGTCGGGTACAAGGGTTTGGATTCAGCATGACTCCAACCAGTGTTTAGGGGTCATCATCTAGCCGCGGTAGAGATGTTGCACGCGATGCTAAGGCTAATGTATTAAAAGACGAGATAACAAATTTAAAAGAGTTGAATGAGCAACTAAAGGAAGCGAATAAGGAACTGAAGGAATCAAATGAGGAAATGAAAAATACATTAGCAGGATCAGCGAAAAGAGAAGAAACCAAAGATGTTGAGATAGAAGAGATATGAAACTTTCTCCAAGGTGAAATATCGCATGTATTAATTTTTTACTATTAAAATTTTTAGTCAACTAATTAAATAGTTTTATTTTTGTAGCGATGAGGTGACAATAATCCCTTAACAAAATGATTTCCTATCTCGAACACATCATGGTAAGTTCTTATAATTTCTAGTTAAGTTTAGAATTAAATGATGCATTGAATACATAAATCTTAGATTAATTTCATATTTTACCGTTGATCCTCGTCTACCATATTTCTTGTGTACAAATTTAAATGTATGTATCATTTTATAGATTATAACCATACACTTGCTAATATTCAGTGCATTGAAGCGTTTGTAATTAGAATACCCACACAAGCTAATTTTATTTTCACAAGACTACCCACACAATGAAGTGTTTGTATTTAGAAGATTTGTATTAAGTACTCAAAGAAGCGTTTGTAATGAAAAAATGGCTTTGTTGCTAAACATTCTTTATTCTTTTTAACATACTATTTAGAGATTTATCTTGGCTAAATGATGATCTTATTAAATGGTTCACGCGTATGGGTGTGAGTTTATATTCAAAGTATGGTGTCTTAACCAAGGCAATTATTTGCCTTTGTGGTTATTTGGAATTAGATGCCCCTTAGTGTTATTATATTGAATACTTACAAATTGTATTTCTTTGGAATCCATTTATTTTACTTTGAATTAACCCAGATTACATTCGTTTTGATTTTATCAATAAGGCATGGGTCTGGTTTATTTTGGATTAGCTTGCATGGAGGATCAAACTTCCATTCGAGTTCATATTTTATTTTGATTTTGGGATATTGTTTGTATTTTGGTAAAATATGATAGCTTACTTTAGTTTATGCATATTTGTTATATGGATGATGTAATATTAATTGATACAGAGTTGTCGGGTGTACAATGATGATGTTTTATTGAGGATTGATATTTTTGAAGTGCTTTTAAAAACTGTGGACTGTTAGGAGACTATATAAAGTGACATGGGGATCACTTTTTATCCCTAGAAATCCATATTATAGTTGTTGTGTTGTCGAAATTTTGACAGAAATGACATATAGATTCCTCTCCATATTTATAAGCAAAAAGTATTGATAGTATACTTCTAACATATGGAATAAATTGATAATATATGAAAATTTTTGATAATTAAAAAAAAAAATTCATAATACAATTAGTGGCAGTTTACTGATCGTCGTTAGACCTTTCATTAACATAATTAGTGGTTGTTTCCAACTACCACTAATAAATTCATAATATATTTAGTGGCGGTTACCGACCACCACTAATATACTAATTGGGTTATATCAACACAATTAGTGATGTTTTAGAACCACCGCTAATTTTCCAGTGACAAGCATTAGTGGCGGTCATAAACCGCCACTAATTGTGTCATGAATTTATTCGTGGTGGGGTGTGACCACCGCTAAATGTCAAAATGTAAGTTATTAGAGGCAGTGTAAAGCCACCACTAAAAGGTTAATTATTAGTGGTTGTACATTAAACCGCCACTAAAAGTATCCGCGACATAGGTTTCAGAGGCAATTGCATAACTGCCGCTAATACTTTTAGCGGCGGTTTGTAAACTTTTAGAGGTGGTTTGTGACCACCACTAAAAGTTGTAATTTTTGTAGTGAAAACAGTGCAATACAAGTTAGGAAGCTAAGTAAGGGGTCAATAGCTGGCCACGACGTCTTTTGTGGAAGCGAGGGAAGGAGAGAGGGAACTATGTGATTCATCCAATTCCTCTCCTATGGGCAATTCCTCCACCCAAATGTCCTTGATCATCTTTACCACCTCTTAACATGATTAGCCTCTTCTCTGGCTGCTGCACCACACAGGCAAGCCCCACATGGAGCATGGTCATCAGCTCCTCCTCAATGTTCTTGTACCTCAAGAACTCTGGATGTAACGACCCCAAAATTCACTACCTTATTTAAACATGAAACCAGGCCGCTACTAAATCAGATCCATACGAAATTAGCTATAAATTTTAGCCTTTTTATTTGAACCTGTGATCTTCATGGAATACTTAACTTTAACATGAAAACAACATAAGCAGCGAAATCATAAACTATCACATCTAACCATGTCACACCCTGAAACCTATACCAGTAGGGTCATGAATTTCGGTACGTGCCCTTAACACTTTCATTTCACTTTGTATTCAGTCATTCTTAACCTGTATAATCTTTTTTCTTCCTTTACATTCATACAGAGCGGAATAATTCATCAATCACTTTCCAATGAACACATATTAATCACATTCTCATTCAATTAAATAAATAATCTAACACATTCAAATCCATTAACTGAACTTAAATAATAAACTCCCCAACTTATTACAACCATTGAAATTTAAATTGAAATAACAGAACTAAAATAAATAGTCTCTAAGCTAGATAACTGAAAAAAAACAAATGTTCAGTCACTAGCTCGCTCTATCTGGTCGCTCTATCTGGAACTGCTACTCTGCGATCTCCCCATCATCTGTGGTGTCAGATTATGGTAAGTTTGACAAACTTAGTAAGAAAACAATAAACTATGGAAACAACGGATCAAGTCTTAGCACGATTTTAGAAACTAAATAGATACTTTTCTATTTACAATTCAATATATATATAACAGTTCATAAATCAATCTCATACATTGTTAAACATTTAATAAATTATAATTTCATGTATGGAGCGAAAATCAGTGGTAAACATATACTTTTACATTAAAGAACATAATGGATTAGATCATATTTCATTTCATAGCTAATACAATACAGAACAGAATATGTATCTGCTATCAAGCCAGAACATATAACAGTTCGCAACATTTAAACCCAGTTAAGAAAGATTATTACTATCTCCTAGTGGCAAGCAGTAAGGATCCATAACAGTTCGCATCGATTATACCCAGGTGAGAAGCGTTCCATCAATAATTCCCTTTGATGGATAAGGTGGCTTTATAACAATACATATCATTCTCTTGCAGTTTCAATCAATTCATATAGTTAATAAAAGAAACATATAACAATTCTTTACATTGAATAATTTAAAATAACATATCTAAGAGCATGCTTGGTCCAACTAGGCATAATTTATAGAACATGTTTTCAAAGCAGATCAAATCTATTCAGAACAATACTTTTGAGAATCACTAATGATTAGGTGTAAAAATCAACATCTTTCTTTCTAAAATAACATTTAAGGTCACTAAGAATAAATCACAAATTGGACATATAGTGTGGTGACCCGAAACCCATATCCAAAGGACACAAATTTCAAGACATGACATCATTCATTCATATATTGAGGTATTATAATTGCATGTAATTTTTTTTCTCTTTCTTATCATTCACACAATTTTATCAATTTCTATCCATACATTTTTTTGCACTCATGTGCATTACCATAGGTTCAATCCATTCATCTCATTCAATCAATCGTAGCGGAATAGTAAGCTAACACCTCAACTTTATTCATATAAGGTCCATAATGAATCTGAAATATAAATCCTGTAACCACCATTCAGACCATACTAAAAGACATAACAATCTCATACTAAACTGTTAGAACTAAAATCAACTAACTATTACATATCTTGAATAAATAACAATGTCTGAATTAAAATCTGAAACAATAAACTAATCATCTCTTCATTTTATCAACTAAGAGCCATAATCCTCCGAGCATCATTTTTATTCCTGCTCTAACTCTACTTCCTCTTAGTTTCCTATGTAGTATTTAGTGAGTTTTGAAAACCCAATAGAAAAAGTGTAATACTATACAGAAATATGGTCAAGACTTGCACAATATGATAAAAACATTAAAACGAAGTAGTAGTAGATGAGAGAATAAGAGACAATAAAATAGCAGTTACCATACTAATTTCTTATACTACTTATACTATAACGTATACAATCAATCTTATAAAACTGACATTCTTTTACCTTCATTCTTTTATTTTACTTCCACTCATTTTCTTATTATTTTTCTTAACATGTAGCATTATTACTTTCTTTCCTTGCATATTTCAGATTTTATTCTTTCTTTAAGTTTCACTTTCTTTTTATTCTTTCATTCTTTCACATACCACTCAAACATTCACATATAACATTTCAGTAGTCTCATGCCAAAGACAATGCATTACAATGCGATGTCATTTTAGCCTATTAACCCCCGATAAAAGGATCTGTTCAAGCCTTATTACCCCTGGTGAATGGTCTATTCAAGCCTCATCACCCCCAGCAAAGGGTCTATTCAAGCCTTATTACCCCTGGCGAAGGGTTAGCCTAAAAACATCACTCTGATAAAAGGGTCACTCACACCATAATCCAAGTGCAATGAGCATCATCACAATAACCCTTGGATGATGAAGGGTGGCTTCAACCATATAATACGAATACAAAAATACAGTCTATACACTATTATTTTTCCAATTCTACTTTATTTTAACATAAACTGTAAAATTACTTTTGAACATATAGCATTCTTAAAAAATCTTTCTTATATTTTCTTTAATAATTCTATAACACTTAACATTTGATACTATGAAGGAGATATGATAATAATATAATGACAATATCTATACTTATAAACAATATTATAACAATGACAATACTATACGATACAATCAAATCTCATGCATGAAGTAGAAATACGATATTTACATTACTATTTTTCAATTCCACTTTACCTTACATATGTTATAACATTACTTTTAAATATGTAACACTCTTTACGATCTTACTTATCTTTTCTTTAACAATTCCATATCAATAAACATTTAATATTATAAGAAAATTTTGATAATAATACAATGGTGATGTCTATACTCATAATCAATACTATAACAATGACAATACAATATGACACAATCAAATATCTTGCATGAATGAAAAATACAACCTTTGCATTAGTATTTTCAAATTCTACTTTACTTAACACATGTTGTAACATTACTTTTAAACATATAACACTCTTTACAATCTTCCGTGTTTTTTCTTTAACAATTCTATATCAATAAGCATTTAATACTATGAGAAAATACGATAACAATACAATGGTAATGACTATATATGTAAATAATACTTTAACAATGACAATACGATACGATACGATACATTCAAATCTCATTTATGGATGAGCCAATGACAACGCTATACAATACGATGTCAATGTCACCATTTTATCACCAGTAAAAATAGCTACATGATTCACCTATTTTATCTCCGGTGTAAGAGCCACATGATTAACCAATTTTATCTCTGATGAAAAGAGCCACATGATACACTTATTTTATCTCCAGTGCAAAAGCCATGTGATTCACCAATTTTATCTTCGGTGAAAAGAGCCACTTGATTCACCAATTTTATCTCCAGTGAGAAAAGCCACTTGATTCACCAATTTTATCTCCAATGAGAAGAGCCACTTGATTCACCAATTTTATCTCCGGTGAGAAGACCCACGTGATAACCGTTTATAATCCTCGGAAAAAGGGCCATTCATACCATACATATGCATTACTTTAATACTTTATCAATTTTACTCAATATAATCACTTCTTTATATGATATATTATAACAACATATTCACCACAACATAATACAATACTAATTTAAAATCAATGGAGTTTGCTTGACCATCTAAGCACTTTCTATGAAACTTTTTACAAAATTTCTATAATAGTCCATACAATATATTAACAATAATCTCTATCACAATTCTCATATCAATACAATGGCTTTTCAATATCTATAACCTTATAACAATGAAACTTTATCAATACTTTCAGCACTAATAGTATTTTCTTAAAAACTATCTTATACAATACAAATTCTCACATGCCTTGATCTATATGATAGTCTATACTTTATGGGATTTCGAAATCATTCTTTTACTTATGGAAAACCATTACTTTTCTTTGTAAAAATTCAATATTTACCTGCTTAAGAAGTTCTTCAATTGTTCTTAACATATTCATTTAGAAACTCATTTAAGACTTGTGTGAAACTTACAAAAACTCTAAAAACTGAGATCAATATCATTAGATAACTAAGAACCTAAGTAAAAATGATAGATTACACAATTTCTTACCTCTTTGTTGAATCACAACTTTGTTCTTCCAAAAATCCCCAATATCCTTTAAACCCTAGCTGTTTCCTTATTTTTCCCTTTCTCCCACTTTCTCTTCCTCTTTTTGGTGTAAAATGAGGTATTAGGGTTCCCTTATTATATTTATAGTGTTTGGGGTCAAGTTAAATGAGTCTCACACTTCCCAGATTGAAAAAAAATCATATTTTCCTAAAAATATCATAATCTAGGTGTTTTGATCAATTCTGGATCAATCATGGTTTGATCCTGGATTGATCCAACACTATTCATGTATTTTACTGAGGCCCAAGAGGTCCTAGTTCAATCCCGAATTGATCCAAATGGATAGGATTTTCTTAGCTTATACCTCATTGCACTAAAATGCTCATAACTTTCTCTACATAACTTTAAATCAATCTCCTTTTATTGGGTTGGAAACTAGATTTCAATACCTTTATAACAAGGTATAGATCACCTTCTAATTCACTCTACATAATATCGGTGGGTCAGGTAAATTACCTAAATTCTATGGGTCTGTCAGCACTGACTCTTTGTAGGAGAATTGTCATAACTTCTCATAGGAGGCTTGTAATCACACTTTGTTTAATGGGTTGGAAATTAGACTCCTAGATATTTCTATAGGTTTGATTTTTACTCTAATTCACTCGGGATTGGTGTCAGTAGTCCCATGAAGTTACCTCAAATACACTATCATGATAACTCTCAAACTTGACAAGTCCAAGACCTAACTTGAGTCTTATGCTTCTAACTTAGTTCAATGGGTTCCTAAACCACTCTAAGGTTTGTATAAATATGTGAAGTGGAAACTTTACCCTTTGTGGTAAAATTATAGTTTTACCATTTAAGTGGGATACGGGGTGTTACACTAAGTGACATTTCATCTCTTGATGAACTTGAGACACTTCCGTGGATCTTCTCAATATGATCCCATACTTATTCTACAGAGATCATCTGAACTCAGGCCATGATGTAGAGCATTTAGTGCTTTGTGGTTCTCTTTATAAGCTTCTACTTCAGACTCTACCTACTCACTTGGGTGTGTGGAAGGTTTGGTGTAGCCTTCCACTATTAATCCCCAAATTCTATGGCCTAGGGATTTTAGGAAGATGGTCATATGAGCTTTCAAATATATGTAATTTGTCCCATTGAAATAGGGAGGAGTAGAGATTGACCAACCTTCTTTCCTAGATATTTTAGTGTTCTTCAAGATGCTTCTAGTATTTCTTTAATGGATCTTTCTCTAGGAATTTTGATCTTTTCACTCCGGTGGTTAGACCGTTTATGAGCAGCCTTGCTCTCATACCAATTGAAATTCCAATATCAATCCTAGAGGGGGGTGAATAGGATATTTTCAAAATTCTTTTTAATAACCTTAAATTCAATTGTTTGTTTAATTAATTAATTTGTTCCCAGTGTTTGATTACAATTGAATTGTGCACATGAATATGAATATGTTCAATTGTTTTGCATGTGAGATTATATCAATATGTGCAATGCTTGACAATATGAATGACAAATATAAAGGCAAACCACAAGCAATCACAATACACACAAGTTGTATAGTGGTTTGGCACAACGGCCTACATCTATTCTCAAAAGCTCACCACCGAGCTATTTAATTTTATTAAGGTTGAAAATATTACAATCAAGGCTAAAATTAAACAAAAAACCTAGTCTACTTACCAAGCAAGCTACACACAGTGTCTCCGGCAAGTGTAGTCTATGGTCTACTCTTCTAGTGTCTCTAGTGAAAGAGCTAAGGGTCTACACTACTGGTGACTCCGACAATAGTGGTAATTCTCCCGGTGTCTCCGACAGGAGAGGTCTTAATAACTCAATTAAAAGTTAAAGGTAAGAATTGCTTCTTGAAGGTTGGTGTTTCCTTATACATAGGATGGGATTCCTCCTTCTCGAGCAAGATATGACTATTGGTCCCCAAATCTTTCTTGATGGCTCTTCAAGCTTGTAGAGCCAATTCCGATGGGTTGCTCCTCCTTGAGCAAGATGTGACACATACCCCCACACTTTCTTTTATTGGGTTTCCCTTTGGACAACCCTTTGTAATCTACCTCCAAAGGATGTGCCTTAGCAAGATTAAACAGGTGACAATGGAATGGTCTTTGGGTATAGATTTTTCTATCTAGGTTTATAAAGAGATTTTCCAAGAGTTAGAGAAGCTAATCTCTCATAATTTTCCTAAAACAAGAACAAGAGAGCTTAGATTTTGCTCATGACCCTTACTTGCTCATTTAGAGTTCAATCCTATTTATCATGGACGCAAATGACTTGTGTCTATAGGATTAGAATGTCCCCCAATGGTCAAACAACATAGGCCATTGATTTAAAATGATTTTTTAAAGTTCTGACCGTTATACAGTGTTTTCGCTACTTTGGATCAGTCTTAGATCGATCCAAATGGAAAATCACTCAGAACCTGCATCCCGAGAGCTATTGGTTTGATCCCAGATTGATTTTGGATCTCGATCCAAATTATTTGGATCAAACTAGGAGGTTTGGATCGATCCTAGTTCGATCCAAATGCCCTGTAAAGCCTCCAAAAACCTTGGAAAAGCTAGAGAGACCTCGGGATTATTCCTCAATGGTCCGGGAAAGTCAGTAGACCTTTGGAACTCCTCTTTGGACCCTTAATTCACCTTGACTATATCACTTTACCTGATTTTCCTTGTGTGAGATCGGAGTGAGTTGTGAATCCTTTAGGATGACTTGTATGCTCTTGGTTTGCTTTCCTTGAGGTCCTTTTGATGCTTGATGATGATTTTCATAATGCTTTGTGACCAAGAACCTCACAGACTCTAACATGACACCACTCATGTCCTAGTTTATACAATACATGTATTTTACAATTCATGGAATTTATAATACATTACATTTACAATAGTGAGTCACCAACACCTTCATATAGAGTGAAATTTGGGAGCTGATTTCCTTATGGAAAAAGAGTAAGATAAATCTCATTCCTTATAGGCTGTCGTGTTTCACCAAAATGTCTCAGATCATGCACTTGGGCAATGATTTGGTTAGGGGAACCTTCAAGTCCCTCATATGTTTGATGTTTCTTAGGTTGCCTTAAGGGAACTATATTCCAAATGTCGTAGGGCTCCATCCCTTGTTGCATGAACTCATGGATAAACATCTTTATCAATGTATCCCAAGAGGGTATAGATCACGCTGGCAAGTCCATGTACCAATACAATGTTTGACCGTTCAAGGAGAGTGGGAATATCTGAAGCAAAAGATTCTCATTATTCATTACTTCCCAACAAGATATCATATACTTGAACAAGTGTTGTTGTGGACACTGATAGTCCCTGTTAGTGAACGTATTGAATAAGGGGATCTCGAATCCTGGTCGGAAAGGCTCTATATAAACTTCATTAGGACAGGGGAAGGTTTTTTCATGAAAATTGGTTAAGACCCTCTCAAAGAATCTACACTTCCATGGTGCCATAAGGAGGCGTGTTAGCTTAGATGGTTGAAAGGGAGAGTCATATATGCATCTGTGTAATCTGAAGAAAATATTGTTACCATGATTAACAACTTTCACAATTTCCACAGTCCTCTTCTTAGAACTATCATGGTATATGAGGGTATAATTAGATAGATTAATAATTATCCAATGGTGTAAGATGTTGTCAGAGGCCTCGTGTTTTGTCCTTGCCACGGGGTTCCTCTGTCCATGATGGAATTCATGTTACAAGTTGTCAACACCCAAATTTTAACTCGGCTTCTAATGGAATAAAGAGTAGCAAAGCTGCATTTAGGCATTAGGACTTTAAGCACCCCACGTTAGGGAGAGAAAATTGGACCCTAGGAGGTTAGACATCCCCTAAGAAGTCTCCCCCGGATATTTCGATCGCAAAAAGCATCATCCATATCATACCATGTGTAGTGGATTAACCCAAATACATCATTTCTAGTTAAAGCTTGATTCTCCAAAAAGCATCAATGGGACTACGAGGGTCCGCATTTTGAAACTCCAATTGCATTACTTTCAGTTTCTCCAACCTCCATAAGCCTTCCTCCAGTAAAGCATCATAGGTAAAAAAATTATTGTTTTACCCTTTGGCCTTCAAAAGCCAAAATTTGAAATCTCCACACATTTTCCACAAATTCTTCTACCTCCTTAAGCCTTCTCACCATGAAGTATCACAAGTGAAGAATTGTCATCTTTACCCTTTTCGCCCTCCCAAGAAAAATTACCATTTTACCCTTTTGCCTTCAAGAATTTACACTTGGACCCTCAAAGGCTCCCCGAAGCTTTTCCCATCACCTAAATGGTGTAATGTCTGATCTTATACATCCCTACTTCTTCCAGTTATGAGTAACTCATCATAGAATAGGTATTCCTCAATACTGGAAATTATCAATTTCTTAACTTACGATAACTTTGACCAGACAATGACCCCTGAAAAAGCTCTCAAAGATTCATCTAACCTCCAAATGCAGAAAGGTCGATTGCTCTTTCTCAGTCCTAGCCTTAGCTTCAAGTCATCAGTTCCAAGAAAGGAGATCCAAAATCTCGCACCCCCTTGAAATCTCAAATCTTCCTCAGGGGGTCAAAAGTCTATTTTAGCTGTATTTCACCTATACAGAGCTAGAATGTTCCTAGGGTGCCCAAATCATGACTACTTGGTGCCTATCTCTCTAGAATCGCGAGGCCTTCAAAAAAATGTCTAAGGAACGCAAGATTTTACAAGATTTATCTACTTAGATTCCTTCAATTACTCCAAAAAGAGTAATGAATTAGGGCCAAATATCAAGTACTCAACTGATTCCCAAGAATTCACCAGAACTCCAAAATTCAGTCTATTAGTGACCATTTCTCGACAATTCTGAGGCCTTCAAAGTATCAACATCCCACTGGATTCTAGAAATTCTGTGTTCCTAACCATCATTTCTACCCAAGCTAAGTTAAAGCACTTTTTATCTATACTTAGAACATGAAATGCCCTCGAGAATTCTCTTAGACTCATAATGTAGTAAGGTCAGGCCAATTTTCTCAATTTTCCCTGTCTTTGATAGATTATTTCATGAACTTAAGCAATGAAGAATGTTTGATAACCCAATTTCACTAGCCTTCAGGAAACTACAAATATTTTATCTCTTCAAGTGACCTTGCTTCGAAGAATCCTTAGTAATTGCCTGAGAATACAATGGTCACTCTGTCAGTTTCTATAGCTCCAAGACTTTCTAAGCTTTAAATCCCCTGAACCTAGCTCATGGCAGAGACGTACAGAAAATACGAGGGCATTTTTAGTCAAGAATTTTCTCTGTGCTCAACAGAGTATCTTTGGCATAGTTTCTTGCTCGGGTATCCTAATTTAGCATAGTCAAAGGCTACGACTCACTTGGATCAAGGGCCATCTTTCATATGAAGATTTCTAGAATCAATATTACCATCTTGCCCTTCCAATAGTCATTTGAGAGCTTGTTAAATCAATTAAACCCTAATTTCATCCCCGTACCCTTATCGTAATTTGGTTCTAACTGGTCCATTGTGACCGGAATGTCCACGACTTCAAAACCAAATTCTGTGTTTGTAATTTTTTGAGCCTAGTAGCTCCCAGGAGTGGATTACATAGTAAGGGGTCAAAATCCTAAAAGAATAATCATTGCACATTAATGAGCCAAAACCTTAGGGTTTTGGCTCATTAATGGCATTTAATGCATTCACACCTTAAGGGTTAATTCAAAGGCCCTTGGATTGGAATCTTTCCAGGTGCACCCCCCTCATGCACCCTCGGATATATGCCTTGAAATTCAAATCCCCATGGAACCCCTCACCTCTTTCCATTTGGCATCTTTGTGATTACCTTTGATCATTGCAACCAATCACACTCCACCAAAGGGCATCTTAGCCCACACTTTGTCCATGCCATCAACCCAAGTGAACTAGCATAACTTAATCCTCACCATTCACTCAAATTAGCACAAACTAATCCTAGCCCTTCCCTTGTCCATGTCACCCATCCTAGTGAACTAGCATAAATCAATCTCACCCCTTCATTCAACTTTCAATCCTAGCCATCCACCTCAAACTAGCACAAACTAATCTAGCCCCCCATCTTGATATTTTGAGGATCAATCCCAACCATCCATTACACTAATTGGGGGCTATAAATAGCCCCAAATTCATGCATAGTTGGGTTAGAAAAATTTTACAAGAGAGAAAGAGAGGGTAAGAAGAGGAAGAAGAGAAAAAGCGAAAGGTCCAAGCCCCAATCCCTAAGCCCACTTAAGGCAAG
>JAOXJP010245957.1:0-37140 GCA_025762735.1 Platanus orientalis | reverse complement strand
AATGGCGGAACAGGATTCATGTAGCCGACCCCAAATAGTTGGGATAAGGCTGTTTGTTGTTGTTGTTGTTGTTGTATCCTGAAAGCACAGGGGGTAGTTGTACAACAAAATCCAAAATCCTAGTCTCCTAGAAACCATGAAAAAAGAGCAAGCAAAAAAGGCCACCTAGGGGGGAAAGCCAACATGATTACAGCTATTTGCAATCAAAGGACCTGCAGCTGCTGGAGTGAGAAGAATGCAATGCAGGCTGGGGAGTAGAGATCCCACATTCCCAGATTGCTCGCAATAGAAGAAAAATGAGCACTATTCAGCCCCTTGTTTAGTATATCAGCCAGGTGATCTTCTATGTTCTATCTTGACAATGATGTACATATAGTCCCAAACTTGGAAGTGATGTTCGATAAAATGTTAATCTATATCAACATGCTTGGGTTATGCACGATGCTTATTGATGCCTTGTCATCACAACATAGGCTAATTGATCCTTGCTCAGGGAATCCCAAGTCTACAAATAAAATGTTAAACTATATGAGCTCACAAACACAATGAGCCATGGAACGAAATTCAGCCTCAACACCAGATCCTGCCTAACCAAATTTTTACCCACAAAGATGCAATACCTAAGGTTGACCGTGTATTTAAAATAGAACCAGCCCAATCAGTATCTAAAAATGCTTCTACTACAAGATGACCTTTCCTAGCAAATAGAAGACCATTCCTAGGATATTCCTTCAAGTACCTGAGGATCCTAAAGACAGCCTCCAAGTGAGTTTTTGTGGGAGCATACATGAACTAACTGACCAAACTGACTACATAAGCAGTATCGAGTCTAGTCAAAGATAAATAGATAAGATGGCCCACCAATCTCTAACATCTCCTAGCATCAATAAGACCATCACTCTTCTCTTCCTGTGATTTGGATCAATTGGGGTCTCACAAGGTCTACAGCCTGTTAAGCGTGTCTCCTTGTCTCCTACAAAAGATAGAGAATGTAATTTCTTTGAGAAGAAATATCTCATTCTTTTTTTATGAATAACTGAAATTTCAATAAGAGAAGGGAAAAGAGTACAAAGAGAAAGAGAAAGAAAATGAAAATACAGGAAACATACATAGTGAGAACATAAAGAGAAAGAGAAAAGAAGGGGGTTGGACAAACCAATGAAAAAAAAACATAAAACATAAAATAAAATAAAACTACAATGTGGTATCAATAGGATAGTAACCCATGTACATGAAATATCCCCTTCTTGGACCTAACAACTTTGATTCCAAGAAAATATTGTAATTGACCAAAATCCCTAATTTCAAATTCCAATGCCAATTGCTCCTTAAGTTTTCTTACCTCCATGTTATCATTCCCTATTACTAAAATGTCATCCACATATACAATCAAAGTAGTCAAGCAATTACCCTAGCACTTCACAAATAATGTGAGATATTTTTTTAGGATACAAATAATGTGTGATCAGCTTAACATTATTCTATATTCACGCCTCACCAAATCACTTCTAAACCTTTCAAACCATCCTGTGAGATCGCTTAAGCACATATGATGCCTTATTTAATATGCACATTTTATCTTTCAAGGCTGAATACACAAAACCAGAAAGTGGTAGCATATACATTTCTTCAAGATCTCCATGTAGAAAGGTGTTTTTTACATCAAAATGCAATAGTGGCCATTTCCTGGTTGACAGCAACAGAGATAAGAACTCCCACAGAGTTCATCTTCACAATTAAGGCAAAGGTTTCTTGGTAGTTTATCTTATAAGTTTGTGTATACCTTTGCGCCACTAGCTTACCTTGTACCTCTCCATTGAACCATCAAATCGATGCTTCACAGTAAACACCCATTTATAGCCAATTGGTTCCTTTCCTTTGAGAAGGTCCACCATTTCTCTTGTACTATAATTCTCAATAGCTCTCATCTCTTCCTCCATTGTGGCCTTCCAATTAGGTTGGGAAAGCGCCTAACACACTACAAGGCACAGACATAGAAGCAAAAACAGAAACAAAGGTACAAAATGAAGAAGACAAAGCACTATAAGACTCAAAGTGAGACAAGGGTTACTTAGTACAAAATCATACACCCTTTCTAAAATCAATAGAAATAGTAGAATCATCAGAAGTACTTATAAGCAAGGAAGAGGAAGTAAAAGGAGGATACTTTTCCCAAATGAATTTGAAGAAATTTCCTAACAAGGGATATGAGATGTCTTGTATTTGGTATCCTTCCTTCTTCTCACATATACCTTCCATTCCTTACTACCTTTTTCAATCTCTCCAACTGTCAAAACAATCTATCTCCCTACCACCATCAAATGAATATGAGGAGACAAGCAATGGTAATAAAGAAGGAGCCATCTCTTCATTATAACTCTCCACTTGAAAAGATGTCTGCTAGGAGGAAAAGAATAAAAATGATTCAAAGGATATCACATCATGGATACAAACCATCTATGAGTAAGAGGATGAAAACATTTATATCATTTCTGACTTGTGGCATAACCAAGAAAAACACATTTAAGAGCTTTAGGATCCAATTTTGTACCATTAGACTTAGGCATGTGGACATAACAAATACAGTCAAACGTCTTTGAAGAAGAAGCAATTATAAGTGTGAGAAAAGCTGCTAAACTGGAGATTTAAAAGGAAGCACAACAGAGGGCATCCTATTCATCAAGTAGGCGATAGCTTGTAAAACCACGAGCTAAAAAGGCTTAAGCACATGCATGGTGAACAAGATAGCCCTAGTAATCTAAAAAAGATGACGTCATTTTCTCTCTGCCACCCCATTCTAGTTCAGGTGTGCCTAAGTAAATAGTCTAGTGAACAATGCCAGACTCATCAAAATAGGAAGAAAGACTGTAAGACATATAGTTACTCTAATTGTCAAACTGAACGATACAAAATTTGGCATCAAATTGAACCCCTGCCATTTTGTGGAAGAATTTAAAAGCTAAAGATATATCATTGTTATTCTTCAACAAATAAACCCACATGGCTTGGGAGAAGTCATCTACAAAGGTAACAAAGTACTGATAGCCAAACATAAAAACAATAATGGTTGGTCCCCACACATCAAAATGTACAATAGCAAATGAAACAAAACTTCGATTCAAAAAAGAGGGATAAACAGACAGGTACTGTTTAGCTAATTCACAAGATTCACATAGAAAACAGGGGAAGGACCAAACTAAGAAAACAACCATGGTAACAAGGAAAATGAAGGGTGACCTAGATGGTTATGCCACTGTAACAAATCATTAGAACTTAATTTTCTGGCATTTACTGGCATCACTAGAAGCTGTTAAATTGGGGCAACAATAGGTGGTGTAAGATCAAACAAATAGATACCATCTTTCTCATGTTTCCTACCAATCAACTTCTCTATCATCAAATCCTGAAAAATACAATAATGAAAGAAAATAACACTACAATTCAAGGATTTAGTGATGTGACTAGACAATGAATTCAAAGTAAACTTCAGAACATGTAATACGGATGATATAAACATGTTGGAATTAGCATAACCATCCCCTCTATAGGCCATAGAGTAGGACTCATAAGCTATCCAATCCTTGTTCTAACAAGAACAGGGAATGAAATGGAACAGGGGCTCTCCTTAGGCTCGGATTTCTAAAAAAGCAAAGTATAACAAGAGGCAAGAAAGGTTAAGGTGTTCAAAAGTCTCGTGATTCTAATGTTATTGTTCCTTCAAGCAAGGTTCCAAATTGATGCGGACATGGAAGACCACGTGGAGCCCACATGCCTCTTGGTGGGGTCCACATGCAAAGACGCATAGAGGAACATCCTTGGGACACATGATGGATTTTTTTTAGAGTATTTATTGAGTGTTTTACTGTTTTACTTAATAGTTTATGAGTTTTTAGAGTCAACAACATGAAGGTCATTATGGTTTTTGTTTTTGAGTTTTTTAGGAATAAGGCATTGTTGCCTATTAGACTGTTGGTCGAAATCCTCTAGAAGGTCTTAATTTTGGTACTTTTTGTTTTTAGAAAGTAAAGGTTTTTGTAGATTTGAGTTTAGAAAAGTCTTAGGTAACAAGTAAACTAGTAGTTTAAGAGTTTCTAATTTGGTTTGTTGCTATTTTCTTGACTTTGTGAGCCTATATATAGGGCTGCAAGTTTTTGTATTGGTATGATGGAAATTAATAAAAGTTTTTTGTTGATTTTGCTCCCATAAGTGGTCTTCTCCTTCTTCAAGTCTTATGCCTTGGCTTGAAATCCTAGTAAGGAGGGATTACTTGGATCACGGGGTAGGGATTACTCCAAAATTATTTATCTTATTCTTCTTCTTAGTTTTTATACTTTTCTTCTTTCTTCTTTTTCTCTCTAGTTTCTTATTGTTCTCCATTTTTCCGGTTTCTTGAATTAAGTGCGTGTAGCCTGAGTTTTTATATAATTTCATATAGCTAGAAATCTTGGAATAACCTGAAATTTGGTATACATACTCCTCATATACATCATAAACACCCATCAAATTTCAGAATTTCCTGATGCATGACCAGGGGTATTTTGGTAATTTTATATTTTGCCAGGAAATTACAAAATTGCCCTTTTGGGTTTCTTTCTCCGTCTTTTCTTTTTTAAATTCTTCTAAACCCCTCTAATCAAGTTTCTTCTTCTACTTTTATTAAATCTTGATTACTATAAGTGTGCTTAAAGTTCAATTTTTTGTTCTTTAACCTTATTCTTGTTTCCCCTACATATCTTGGGTTTTATTGAGATTCTTGGCTATCATTCTACATCAACTTTAGCATCATCTCCATTGTGTTGCATCAATTTTGGTAGCAGAGCTGTTGTCCTGCATCACAAGTCCTATGTCTGAAGTTGATGGTGAGCCTTAGACGACCAATCCCATTTCCTATGTGAAAGCATTGGACAAATGATCATGGCCTCAAGGGAAGGAGGCAAATATTGCAACACATAATGAATGAATCTCTACAATGGTGGACAAGGAGGAAGCCTCTGGGCGCATGGAATAGATAAAGTCCTGCCTGGTGGCTAGAATCACAAGACATTCCTAGCATACTACAGTTCTTGGCTACATGGGGAAAAAGGTGTGGAAGATTTTAGAGAACTTCAAGATGAAGATGATGGTGAATGGGTTATACCTATAAATTTTCTTGTCGATGGCTGAAGCTTACAAGGTCTTGCATAAGGGTAAGAATAGCGCGGTTGCAGGTTTCTAATGGATGAGTGGCATCACGGGCAGGATGCCAAGGGTTCGAGATTAAGGAGTCAAAGAAGTGTGTATGAGTTTATGGATTGACATTGCACCTCTGGTGTACCCCCATTTTCAAAAAATTAGATATTATTACAATGTATTCATTTGAGCGGCAGATTTAGAGGCCATATCATTAGAAGGGTTCCGCCTGTTAGTGAAGAGGCGGGAGGTCCTTAGCGAGGTTTTCCTTCACAACAAAGCAAGGATTTTCCGGTTGTCGATTTGGACGGAGTAGCTCCCTCAGCTAATTTAGAGAGGTCAGACCCTTCAAGGGGTAGAAAGAAGATCTTCTATGAGGTGACAGGAGCCATAGGCTACTTGTCGAGACCCCATATGCCCAAAAATCGGAAAAGTAGGCAAATGCAAGCAAAGTCGGGGAAGGTTAAAGGTTGGCCAGTTATGAACAGATGGAAACCAACGAAGGATCATTCCAAGGCAAAGTGCAAAGATCCCAAGGGAAGAAGAAACATGGTCAAAGTGGCTAAACACAAGGAGGAGGATGACAGGGGTGATTTCCTAGCAAAGAGATGCAACACGTCGGATTTGTGGGTTGCAAAGGAATGAGAGTTGGTGACAATCAAGCATGTGAAGCACGTCTTACATAAAAACAAAAATTGGGATATATAAGGGAAGTTTCAATTTCGAAATGGGAACCATTTTAAAGAAAAAGGCCATTGGTCGACCACCAAGAAGTGAGCAAACCTTAAGAGCAAACCAAGAAGGATGTTGAGGTGAGATGGGCTCGAGAGTCACAGAAGAGTGGGCTTTATTTCAAAATTTTGGGTCCACAGACTAAAAGAAAATTCCCAAGCAAGATAGGCCCAAGTCCACCATCTATTAAAGTAGTGGGGTAGTGTATGTAAGGGTATAAGTGTCTTGGAGTATAATTCTAATTTATTTGATATCACTTGTATACACAAAGGGTATCATTGGTATTCTACCAGTATACCCATATAAATAATAAAGTCCTACGTATGAGTAGGATTACACTTCTCTCATACGATTCTTCTATACTTCATCTTCTTTTTTTCTTTCCCTATTTCTCCTTCTTCTACTATGTATTATTGATAAAACCAGCAGGTTAAGAATATTTATTCATTGAAATCATCTTGGTATTAGAGCAGAAAGAATATGGCCAATAGATGTCGCTAATGTCAGCAACCCTAGGGCTGCCTTCAACATCCATACAATCGACCAAAAGGGTTGGGTTGAGTCACGAGTGAAGAAGTTTTTGACACAGCATGATTTATCAAGAATTTTCATGTTACAGGTTAGAGTATTCGATGCATGGAGGCATTTTTTAAGGATTTTCTCTCCAAAATCACAAAAAATCCAATTTTGGCTGTTTTCGATGTTGCTATCAAACCAGGGTTTTTTCCTTCAATTGACTGCTATGAATTTGGTTGCCCCGATCATATGAAGCAGTAGAAACTGATTTTACAGCTTTTGGAGAAGAATTGATGATTGTGTGACAAAAATTGTTAGGTATGTAATGACAACTAGACCTCCATTCAAGTTTGATCCTGCTTTTTCTATAAAAAAGAAGCCTGCAGTGGACTTTAAGTGGTAGAGTGCCATCATTTGGCTCTTGTGAATATCCCTACATGGTATTTGGGATTTTTTGTGGGTTTGTGGTAACGCAATAGTTGATCAGATCACGTCTAGTTGTCTGGGGGACTGGAATGATCGTATGGGTGGGCAGCAAGTATCTGCATCTATGGTTATTTGTGATTGACCTTATATGTTTCAAGGATTGCTTGGTTTCATTGTTGGTTGGTAACAAAAGTTGTTGGGCAATTAAAAAAAAAAAGATTAGTGATATTTTTTTGTATACATTTGATATGTCTAATGTGAAGTCCATGAAGACTAGGGAGTCTAGTAATGGGTCTGGGGCTTCTAGCAGTGTGTTACCATTGGGTATCCAAGATGACAATCCTAGTGCACAAATCACTACTATTAAACTTGATGGAACAAACTATTTGGAATAGTCCTAATCCGGTAAGAAGTATATTGGCGGGATAGGAAAGCTTGAGTACATCAATGGCCATGTGGTAGAACCATCTGAGTCAGATACTCAGGCATATGATAAATGGGAATCTAAGAACTAGATAGTCATATCCTGGTTGCTCCATTCAATGCAGCCCCACAACAGTAGGGGTTTTTATTCCTTAGGACGGCTAAGGAAATATAGGATTCTACAGCCCAGACCAATTCACAAGTGAAGAATTTTTGTAAGGGTTTAACAGTTGAACCAAGAGATTGTCCATCTTCGTCGAGGGGAAGAGAGCCTAGGTAATTACTTTGCAACCCTACACAGTATGTGGGAATAGTTAAATCATTATGAGACATTCAAACCATTCTGTCAGAAGGATGTTGTAGAATACAAGGAAAAGATGGAGTGGACCAGAATTTTTGAGTTAATGGCTAGGTTGAATGCTGATTTTGTACTTGTTTGAGTGCATATTTTGAGTAAGGATGTGCTACCTTCTTTAAATGAAGTGTATCTCTTTGCCTAGAGTGAAGAAAGCAGAAAGAATGTTATGCAGCAGTATTCTTCTGGGTCTCCTGAGAGATCTACAGTAATCTCTACTTCAACCCCTCAAAAAGGGGACAAGGGTGGCTTTAAGAAGCCTTTCAAATCAGGTTTTGATGATAAAGAGAAAATACCGTGGAGGTTTGGTCCTGTTGATAAGGACAAGTTGAAGTGCAGTCATTATTAAAAGATGTGGCACACAAAGGGATATTGGTGGGATTTGGTGGGACGCCCTAAAAATTTTCAGCAAGCCTAATCCAAAGAAAGCTAATTTAATTTCATCTTACAGGAGTGATACAGACACAAGTTATGATTCATAGAGGAGAACTGACACTACTCCCTTAGGTGACACTTCTTCTCGGTGACGGTTCTCGTTCCCGAAGTTGAACTTGAGAATTTATGAAGACTTATCAGTTTTTCATGCATCAACTTCATCATGTGCCTCCATTCAGTCAGGTACCCATGCCAATGCTCTTCATGTTTCCTCCACCAAGTCTTGATCCTGAATTATAGATTATCGGGCTTTTGACCACATGACAAGCTTGTCTTCATCATTCTCCTCATACTTTGTTAGTTCTGGTTGTGATAAAGTTTGGGTAACAAATGGAATATGATGCAGCAACCATCAAGAAGTTGGACACCACTTATCCTCTTTGGAGGCCCATGATCAAGCCCAAGAAGGATATTGGAAGAGGCCCATTAGGCCATAATAATTTGGAGTCTTTATTTTCTGCTTTAGGTGTTATTTTAGTAGTAATTTAATGTCTAAGGGATTTAATTGGTAATAAGGCTTTTATGCCAAGGGGTTTATGTGTAATTAGGGAATAGTTCAAGTGTAATTTAAAGTTCGTTTAATTTGTTTAGTAGGGCTGGTCGACAGCCACTTAAATAAGGGGATTTTATGACTCCTAATTAGATTAGGATTAGGAATTAAAGGTCTTATTTAAGTAGTGGTAGTATAGGGCTGTAAACAGGTTTGGATCTTTGTGAATCAGGAGGAGCCGCCTTATCGGTCTTGGATTTTCGACTAGGATCGCTTCATTTTGTAGTTTCTTCTTTTTTGTTGCGGGTTGAGTCCCTCTTGTCTTGATCTCAGCATCGCTCATGCTGTCCTTTTTTGGCTCTTAATAAAATTATCTTATCTTCAAAAATAAAAAATAAAAAATAAAAAATTTGACTTGAAATTTGACTTGGTCTCTTTGTTGTCCATGAGTGGTGGTGCAAGTCTCTCTCTCTTTTCTCTCTCACGGCTAAGGTAACCCTCTCTTCCCTTCCTCTTCTTCTTTTGCTCATCTCATCTTCTTCCTTCTTGATTCTTCTCTCCTCTCTTGTTTCTTAATTAGTCTTACTGTTTTTTTTATTTATTATACTTTTAAGTTCAAGAATCATTCTTTGTTGTTTCTTGAATATGGAAATTTGCAAACAGCAAACCCTCATCATCTTCTCCTATTCTATTATCAAGAAACCCTAAAGATTCTATCATCCCTCATCTTTAAACCCATAATCCTCTCTTCTTTAAGCTATAACCTGTCCAAGAAACCTAAATCTCCACTGTTTTTTTTTACCCCAAGAACTTCAAGAAAACCTATTCTGAAGAACCAATGCCTGCGGCCATATCAAGAATCCACTCCTGTATTGTCTCTTTCAAAAAAAAAAAAAACATTAAAGACCAAAAACAATACCTTGCAGCAGGCTTTCCATCAGTCCCCATTCCATCTTTCACATCAAAAACCCAAACCCAATCAAATCCTTTCTTGCGGAACCTCCTAATACCCTAACCTTGCCGTCCCTGATCAGCAATATCAACAAACCCCTTTTCATAACCCATCGGCTCTTTCTTGTTACTCTTCAATAAGTCCCCTATCATCCCACAAATCAGCCTTTGATTTCACCCATAAGTACCCCATGACCTACCCTCTTTTCTACCCTTTTTCTTTCCCTTTCCTAAGCCTTATCAACCCACACTTTGCTAAAAAAATTCAAGACATATTCCCTAAAGCCTACATCCCTTAATTGGTGATTCCTGAATCCCTAAATTGATCCTAAATTATAATTATATTTCTCTGTGACATTTGTAGCTTATGTAGGGCCCTTTCCAAAAGGTAGCCCTACATCATAACATTATCTTCCCTATCTGATAAAGGAAGCATTAATGTTTCACCTAATATGTCGTTATCGTATGTTCTTCACGTCCCAAAGTTTGCAACCAAAACTATTTAGTAACTTTTTTCCCTTTTCATTGTGTTTTTAAGGACCTAGCTTCGAAACATTGGGAGTGGTCGTGTAGCTAATGGACTTTATCTCCTTGATGGTGATGTTGATTCACCATTGTCTACAACGTGTCAATCTAGTAATAGTCATACAACTAATAAAGATCGGTTAATGCAATGGCATAACCGTATGGGTCATCTGTCCTTGTCTTCTATGAAACTTTTTTTTCTTAGTCTCTTTTCGTCTAATAATGTGTCAGAGTTGACTTATGAAGTGTGTAAGTCGTCCAAGCATGTTTGAAACTCATATCCGATTAGTAATAGTAAAAGTGTTATTCCTTTTTCAGTTATTTACTTTGATCAGTGGATGTTCGGGGACCTCATAGTACTTCACTATTTGGATTTCGTTATTTCGTTACTTTAGTGGATGATTGTTCCAGGTGTACTTGGGTTTACTTGATGAGAACAAAAGAAGTGGGTTCCATTTTTCAGAATTTTCATGAAATGATTCAGACTCAATTTAAAACATCCATCAAAGTTTTGCATTCTAACAATGGGAGGGAGCATATATCATCTCATTTGCAAAATTACTTGGTTAGTTGTGGGATTGAACATCAAACCTCTTACATTGGCACTCCTCAACAAAATGGAGCGGTTAAACGTAAACATAAACATCTCTTCAAAATAACCTGAGCTCTTTTGTTCATGGATGTTCCAAAGACTTTTTGGTCTGAAGCCTTACAATAGCATATCTGATCAATTGTATGCCGCCTAAATTTTTGAATTTTAAATCTCTCATTGTTGTTCTATGTCCTAAATGTCCTCATTTCCTAGTTCCTCCCAAAATTTTTGGATGTCTATTATGTTCACACACAAAAGACTGACAGAACTAAACTAGATCCTCAAGAAGTTAAATGTGTAATCCTTTACCATCTTGCTTCAGAAAAAAAAAAATTTTGAAAGGTAAGGATATCATTTATTGTATTAGAAACAAGATAAAGAGTACAATAAGAATGATCACCGCAAAGGTGAAGAAAAAAAGATAACTAAAACCTAGACATAAGTACAATTACCACTCCTCACCCCATATAAATTCTCATTCAACCTCGTCAAAGTTACTCCATACCGAGGCCCATTCCCGTAGCAATTTATAAATATTTACTACCACTTCATTCTAACTACAATACTTATCCTCAAAAATTATGTTGTTTCTTTCCTTCCACAAACCCCAACAAATGACCCCCAGAATACCACACCATATAAGATGAGAAAAGACTCTCAAGCCCACTAATCCACCAACCCATTATGAGTTCATTTCAAAGACTTGGAAACACCCACAGGATTTTTAGATGGGAAAGAAAAAAATATCATACCATTTTAGCCATAGGACAATAAATGAAAAGATGACTTACCGATTCCTCTTCTTCCCTACAAAGTATACATCTAATTGTCAAGTTCCAACCTCTACTTTATAGATGATTAAGAGTTAGAATTATTTTATCCAGAAAGCTATTCCAAATGAAAAATGACACTCGAGATGGAATATCCGAGTTCCAAATGCCTTTATGGGGGATCGAAAGCCGAGGATAATTAGACAACTTCTCATAAAAAGATCTAGTGGTAAATGGCCCTTTTCGACTAAGCTTGCAACACCACCCATCTTCTCTATCAAGAGAAGGATGAAGATCACCTCAAGACTCCAATAAGCTAATCAGCTCCCCCACCTCCCAATCATTAGGATATTTTCTCAATCTGGGATCCCAACAATTCCTATTGATATCAAAGCAATTAACCACCAAAGCTTACAGATCCGAAACCAATCGATAAATATTCAAATATACCTTCCTCAGCGAACTCTCCCACAACCACAAATCCTTCCAGAAACTAATATTCTCACCCGATCCTAGCTTGAATTTAATACACTTCCAAAAGTCCTCATTACCTGCCACGATAGATTTCCAAATCCCACAACCATGTCTCCCTATAACCATATTGGCTTCCCAACAAAATTTCTCCCCAAATCTAGCCACAATCACCCTACGCCATAAGCTATCTCTTTCAATCCCAACTCTCTATAGCCATTTAGACAGTAGCACTTTATTATGAGTACAAATCTTCCTGATACCAAGACCACCATACATCATTGACCTACAACATGTGTTCCAATCCACCAAATGATATCTAGGATGATCCGGCTCATCATCTCAGATAAATCTTTTAAACATCATCTGCATCCTATTTGCAATTGACACTGGAATCGTAAAAAGAGATAAGAAAAAATTGGGCATATGGCTAATTTTGCCTTTATCAAAGTCAATCCACCACCTTTAGATAAAAGCGGCACTTTTCATGCTTCCAATCTTGCCATAATCCTTTCCATCACAGGCTCCCATAAAACTTTTGATTTAAAGTTTGCTCTCAAAGGGAGACCTATGTAAGTAGATGGGAGATGACCAATTTTACAGCCCAAAATCTATGCCAAACTAGCAATATCACAATCCTCACCTACCTAAAACATCTCACTCTACACCAGATTGATCTTCAAACCTAATACAGCCTCAAAACATCTAAGGAAGCACCTCAAATATTCCATTTGTCTCAAATCCCCATCACAAAATATCATTGTATCATCAGTAAATTGAAGATGAGAGCGAATCACCCCCTCCTCCTTTCCCACCTTAAAACCCGAAATGAAACCCATCTCCGCTTTTTTTATCATTTTGCTTAATACTTCTGAGACCAAAATGAATATAAATGGGAATAAAGGATTGCCTAGTCTTAAACCCCTTGAGCCACCAAAAACTCCCGTTGGACAACCATTCATCAAAACTGAGAATGACGATGACTGTATACAAAAGGAGATCCAATTCCTCCACTTAGTCCCAAACCTCATTCAAAGCAAGATATCATCCAAGAACCTTCAATTGACATGATCATACACCTTCTCCAAGTCCAATTTGCATAAGACCCCACTCCTCCTCATAGATCTCCTATCCTCAATGCATTCATTAGCAATTAAAACCTCATTTAGAATTTGTCTACCCTCGATGAAAGCACCTTGTGGTAGGGAAACATTTTTTTTTAATAACAACTTCAAATGCCCCACCAAGATTTTAGAGATGATCTTGTATACATTGCTTAAAAGGCTAATGGGCTGAAAATCTCTCTATTCCATTGCATTTTGCTTTTTGGGAATAAGAGTAATGAATTTATTGTTTAAAAGTTCATAAAATTCTTCCAAAATATAGAATTCATCCAAAACTTTCAACAGGCCAATTTTCACAATATCCCAACACTTTGGAAAGAAAGAGATTGTAAACCTATATGAACCAGGCACTTTGTCACCTTTCATGCCCATAATTGAGTTATACACTTCCTCTTCCAAAAACAGCCCCTCAATCCAACCCCTTTTCATCTTAGAAATGCTATCAAATTCCAAACCAACCAATAACGGTCTAACAGGCTGATTTTCGTTAAAAAGATTCAAATAATATTCCTCCACTTCCTTACGAATACCATCTTTAGATTGAACCCACACCCCATTAATCCATGGTCCATGAATTTCATTATCCTTCTTATGTTGAGATGCCACTTTATGGAAAAAAATTGGTATTCCAACCACCCTCTTTTAACGATCTTATCATAGATCTTTGTTTCCAAAAAACCTCCTCCTTCACAGCTATAATTTGAAATTCCCTTCTAAAAGCCTCTCTACTTACTCTATCATCACAAGACAAACTTTGATCTTCTTCTATTAGAGCCAACTTACCAATTTCCTCTAAACATCTCTTTCTTTCTTCCTTAAAACTCCCAACCGGCATTTTATTCCAAGCTTTCAACCAAAATTTCAAAGTTTTCAACTTCAGGGCAAAAATCCTGCTAGCGTTTCCTAAGAAAGACAAGCTACATACATCCTTCACTAATTCCATGAATTCGAACTCCATAAACCAAGCTTCCCAAATTTAAACAGGTAAGGTCCACCCTTCATCTCCACCCTTCCAGGAGTATCAAGGAATGATCCAATACCGCTCTTGGAAGTGAGATTTGTATTCTTCCTGGAAAAAGATCCTCCCAATCACTAAAAAAAAAAAAGAAATTTGTCCAGCCAACTTAGAGATGTGTTATCCCTAAAATTAGATCATGTGTACTTCGCACCCTTCAGCAGCCCATCAATTAACTTCCAACGATTAATGAAATCCCCAAATTTTCTCATCCTATCATCCCACAAACCATCACCTTTTCATTCATGGAAAAAATGAACCAAATTAAAATCACCACTAATGCACCACGAGAGTCCCTAATGGACATTTACATCATTTAATTCCTTGAGAAAATCATCGACCACCCAAGATAATACCGGGCAATACAACCCTGAAAAAACCTACTCCTCCGCCCTATCAACCATCTTACAACGAATTGATATCGAGAAAGCTCCCACTTCATGTTCAATAACCTCAACTTTGTCCTCATTCTAAATTAAAAGTATTCCACCCAATGCACCCCAAGAAGGTAATACAACTCAATACTTGGATTGCTTTCCCCAAACATCCTTCACAATTAGATCTAACATGTCACTCTGTTTTGTTTCTTGCACAACTAGGATATTCGGGACAATCCCCATAAGACTTTTGCAAATTGCAATCCTTTTATCCTTATTTCCTAAACCTCTAACACTCCAAGAGAGGATTTTTGGATCCACAAAATTACTTGAATAATATCCCTTTTCCCCTTCTCTCCCCAACCTCCTTTGAACATCCAATTTTTCGATCATAGTTTACACAACTCTCCAATTTCTTTAAGTTATTTAATCAATCGCTTCCCCCCCCCTTCCAAACTAGATCCATCCACTTTATCATTCCTCAACTTATGATATTCAATAGATTCAAACAGTTCAATTATTTGAGCCTCAAAACCTTTATATGATTAACCCAAGAAGGTCCAAAATCCTTCACCTTATGAAGTACCCACTCCGAAATATGCCCATCATCTCTCTCCTGCACCCCCTTAAGCAATAAATTTTCCATTTTATCACCACTATTTATAGGAGTAGAACATATCATATCATCCTCAGAATCTTTCAAACTTGGCCCAATCCCATTCACCCCCATATCTCCAACGGCCAGAGGTAACACAGACAATATATCGTTGTCATCTTCTTTACTAGAAAAGTCCTTGATTACCAACTACTTATCAAGATTCCCCATATTGGATTCGTCCACCATTTCCACTTGTGAAGTTTCCTGGATAAAATTCAAATTTATGGATTGCAAGGTAGAATGATTTGCCCTGCACAAATCCAAAGCATCTAGGAAAAAAAAAAAAAGGAATGAAACTTGGAGAATAAAGTATACTAACCTCTTGGTTGCATAAGATAGCTCTTGAAAGCCGATTTAGTCAATCTCCCTTCACCTCCAAGCATGTTAAGAAGTGGCATATTTTCCTTTCCCAATACCAACCACCTCGGTTACATTTCCTTGTCTCTAGACATCACTTTAATGATTGGTTGATCAACCAATCATTAATCAATGCCATACTTATCCTTGTTTTAGGAAGAAAAAAAAATAGTATGTTACAATGGATGTTACATTCTTTGAGCTTGTTCCATTCTTGTCACCCTACTCTGGCCCTCTTCAAGGGAGTATATGGATCAAGAAAAGCCTTCGTGTCTACCCTCGTGTTTTCCTTCTTTTTTTCCACCACTTACTTATGTCCATCCATCTACATTTGATACTCCTTCAGGTAATGGGAAAGATCTACAAGTGTATTCAAAGAAAAAAAAAGGCCATATTGAGATACCTGAAGTTAGTTCCAAGAAGAGGATTGTTATTCTCCAACAATGACCATATGAAAGTTGAGGGGTACATAGAGGCAGATTGGGCAAGCTCAATCACAGATAGAAGATATACCTCAGGTTATTGTTCATTTATAGGTGGGAAACTTGTCACATGGAGAAGTAAGAAACAATCTATGGTAGTCAGGTCTAGTGCAGAGACAAAATTCCACTCTATAGCACATGGTGTGTGTGAAGCTCTATGGTTGAGAACTTCGTTTCAAGAGATGGGGTTTGAAGTACAGGTTCTTATGAGCTTATACTGTGATAACAAGGCTGCAATCAGCATTTCTCATAATCTTGTGCAGCATAATTGAACCAAATATACCGAAGTAGATTGATACTTTATCTGAGAAAAATTGTTGTGTGGACTCATTTGTACTCTGTTTGTCACTACTGACCAATAGACAGTTGATATTTTAACCAAAGGAGTCACTAAGGCACGACTTCATGTGATTAACAAGTTGGGCATGTATGATATCCATACTCCAGCTTGAGGGAAGTGTAGAAGTAGTGGGGTAATGTGTATGTAAGTGTATAAGTGTCACGGAGTATAATTCTGATTTATTTGGTATTACTTGTGTACACAAAGGGTATCATTAGTATCCTACTAGTACACCCATATAAATAATAGTCACACGTATGAGTAGGGTTACACTTCTCTAATAAGATTCTCTTATACTCCTTCTTCTTCTTCTTCTTCTTCTTCTTCTTCTTCATCTCCTTTCCCTGTTTCTCCTCTTCAATTGTGTATTACTGATAAAACCAGCAGCTTAAGAGGATTTATTCATTGAATTCATCTCCAATAGGGTCCATTAGTTTGCGAATGAAACTTAAACCCATCGAGAGGCCTTTAATTCAAGAACCCAATGAAGGAATTGGCATTCAATATCCAAAGGAGGTCCTAGGGTTTACAAGCAAAAGGTCATTGTGAGAAGTTGAAGCTTGGTGGGATGGCGGCGAAATGGTAAGGGAGATGATAAACAAGGTGTTGAACCCCATCACAACAGACATAGCAAGAGCAATGTGATTGTAATTCGAGAGGGTGATCATTCATACGATCAACACAATAGAAATTCCACATCGACAGGAAAGGGAAGGAGAAAATGAAGATGGCAAGACAAGCTCAAGTTGTTATCAATTCAGTCTCTGAATTGTCCTCAGAGATCTTTAATCGTGATGGATCGGGCAGCTCACAACAAGTGGTCAATCTTCCAATAGGATGGACTGATGCTCCAGGAAAAACCATGTCAATGGGTGAGCAAAGCATCATGTCTGATAGAGATGTGCGTGAATGGGAGGATCTCAGTCCGACAAGTCCTTGTCGTTCAGTTAATGTTACTTATGCTAAAGGCTTGAAATGGGTAGACAGAATGGAGGCTGAGGAAGAAGAAGGCATCACCAACATGTTGGAATTTGAAAACCCCTTGGAAACTAAAGCGCATGGGATTAGTCAAGGCTGGGTGACCCAGGCAATGTCGGACCTTAATCAGATGGTAAACCCCCTCCTTATCCTCCCTCCCCGAGTCTTTAGACTAGGTTATGAAAAAAGTGTTTGATCTCAGTATGAAAACGGAGGTTTCTTTTGAGGGGATGAAATATAAGGTTATTATTCAGGAAAATTAAGAGGAGGAGCTTTAGCCCAAGATACAAAGGAGGCAAACCAAGAGGAAGTCTCTAAGTCATGCTTCCGGCAAGCTCCGATGACTGGCATCGTCTATGAACTATGTGGCTAGGTCTAGTTCTTATGTTAAGAGAATCAGAGGAAACCCAGAGAGGAGGACCAGCAGGAGGAGCCACAATCAAACTGTTAAGCATGATGATAAACATCCTTAGTTGGAATGTTAGGGGGTTGGGGGGAAAAGGTAGAGGGTGGTGCGTCAAAGATGCTGGCAGAAGTTGGCGTGTTGACATGATGATTGTCCAAGAGACTAAACTTGCCAACTTCAGTAGAATGGATCAAATCAATGTCTAGGATTGTAAAAAGTGGGATTTCATTTATAAGAATGCAATCAATGCTGCAAGAGGAATCTTAGTGGCTTGCAATTGCAACAAGATGGAAATCTTGGAATCTCGGGTTGATAGATTCTCGGTTTCAATCAGGTGCAGGTCTATTGATGACTCCTTTAGGTGGGTTTAACAAGTGTTTATGCCCCTCACGATTCAAGTGATAAATCGGTTTTTTGGGAGGAGAAGAGGCATACTCATAATTTATGGCTAGAACCCTAATGCATTGGGGGAGACTGGAATGAGGTGCGATATAACTTGGAAAGATCTAGAAATCGTACCCTTTGTTCTCAAATGCATGCCTTCTCCAAGTTTATTAATACTACGGGTTTAGTCGACCCTCCATTTACTATAGCAGAATTTATGTGGTCTAACAACCAGGACCCTCCATGCATGAGTGAAATTGATCGATTTCTTTATTCCACCTATCAAAGGGAGCATTTTAATCAGGCCCTGCAGATGGCTCTTCCCAAGCCATCCTCTGATCATGTGACACTTCTTTTGAGACACAAAGTGAGAGGATTGGGCCCAAATGCCCAATGCCATTTCGGTTTGAGTTGATGTGGTTAGAAATCGAAGGCTTTAAGGAAAAAGTGAAGGATTGGTAGACCGTAGATGCCCTTTAACTTTCAAGGTTTGACAAGTTTTGTTTTGGCCCAGAAACAAAAAGCCTTTAAACTGGCAATTAGAAGTTGGAATAGAGAAGATGGTTGATGAGCAATGGAGGTAATTTTTCGGTGTCATCTTACTTTAGTCTTTTGGATCAGGCTCCGGATTTAGGGATTCCTTGGAAGGAAATTTGGAACTCTATGATTCCCTTAAAAGTGTGTTTCTTCCTATGGACAGCGGCTTTGGGCAAAATTTCAACATTGGATGTGCTACATCAGAAAGGGATGTATCTTCCTAATATTTGCCTTTTCTGCTATAAGGATGGGGAATTGGTTTCTCATGTTCTTCTGCAGTGCCCTTTTTTCCATGGAAGTATGGACCACTATGCTTCGAGATTTTGATATTACATGGGTCTTCTCTTCGGATGTGGGCTCTGCCCTCTCTACTAGGCAGATTAAAGCTTTTAGCATAAAAGGTAAGAAGTTATGGCAGATGATTCCAACGACGACTTGCTAGGTGATTTGGCTCAAAAGAAATAATATAGTTTTTAATAGCCACATTGAACCATCTTTTCAAGCCTATAGAAGGGCCAAAAATTATCTCCTCTTTTGGGCTAGGCGTATTCCTGGTTGCGACAATGATCAAAGGGGTGGTCTGTTAAGGGAGTGGAAGTCTGCTATTAGCCTCATTAGGCCTTGAGGTTTGCTTTCTTTTTGTTTCTTGGCGGGATTTCTCATCCCTTTTTCTGCCCTCTTGTATCCTTTTCCATTTTTTCAATAAAAAAATTTTCTTATAAAAAAATAATAATAAGGATGAGTGTGGAAGGGTGGAAGATCATAAGAAAGATTGTCTTGACAAAATTGAGAATTTAGATGCAAATGACCAGCAGAGTGACTTTTTGAACAATGAGAGGATGAAGAGAGAAGACCTTAAAAAAGAATATGCAAAATGGGTTAATATGGAAGAAATTTCATGGCATCAAAAAATCGTGCATTTCTTATTTGAAGGATAGCGATCACAATACTAACTATTTTTTATAGTGCAGCTAATGTAAGGGCCAAGTTGAATTCAATCAAAAGTTGCAGGTGAAAGGCGAATGGACTTCTGAAAAGAGCTGCATCCATAACAAATCACCAACTTTTGTCCATCCTTTTTTATGGAACCTTTTGTCAATATACCTCACTTGGTGGGTCTTGACTTTGGGCTGATTCCAAAGGATAGGCAACAATGGCTTAAACGACCTTTTGCGGAAAATGAAGTTCTTGAAGCCCTAAAGAGTCTCAAAGAAGACAAGGTGTTTGGCCCGGATGGCTTCCCTATGAAGTTTTTAAGAGAATTCTGGCATGCCGTGGGTGTGGGTATGGATGTGATGTTGGCTATGAACAAATTCCACCAAAAAGTGGCATTATGCAGAAGCCTTAATGCATCCTTCATGCGCTTATTCCAAAAAAAGGGAGCTTCAGAACTTAAAGATTTTCACCCAATTTGTTTGTTGGGATGTTTTTACAAGCTATTGGATAAAGTGTTGGCTAGGTGGCTAAATGAGGTGCTTGATGTGCTTATTTCTTTATCCCAAAACACATTTGTGAAAAGCCAACAGATCTTAGACTGCTCCATCATCACAAATGAATGCATCGATCATTGGTTGAAATGTAAAAGGATGGGATCATTTGCAAAGTGGACATGGAAAAGCCGTACGGCCATGTGGAAGTTTCTGGATATCTTTTGAAGATTGTGAGCCTTGGCAGGAAATGGGGGAACTGGATTCGAGTTTGCATATCTTCAGCATCTTACTCGGTATTGATAAACAGAAGCTCGGAAAGTGTTCTTAAAGAAAGTGGGGGAGATCCGCTATCGCTACTTTTATTCAACCTGGTTATGGAGGCTCTTAGCCGGTTAGTGGTCAAGGCAGTGGATTCAGGTCTGTTATTGGGTTGCCAAATAGGAAACAATGCTGCCCCTATTGCTCTTGTTCAATTCAATGATGATTCTATCTTCTTTTTGGAAGCTGACATATTTCAAGTGCAGAATTTAAGAGGCATATTGTTGATCTTTGAAGGGATTTCTGGTCTGAAGGTTAACCTATCCAAAACTGAGATGCTTCAGATCGGCCACATCACGAATTAGTCTCAGTTGGCGGGGATTTTTGGTTGCAGTGCTGATAAATTACCGACCACCTATCTTGGGCTGCCATTGGGGGCTCAAATTCAAAGCTTGATCCACTTGGAACCTAATTTTGGACCTGCTGGAGAAAAGGTTGGCATCTTGGAAATCCTTCTACCTATCTAAGGGAGGTTCGCTCACTTTGCTCAAAAGTGTCCTCTCTAGTCTCCCTATATATCACCTCTCTTTGTTTGTGGCTCCTAAATCTGTGTTGAAGGGAGTGGAAAAGCTAATGAGAAGGTTTCTATGGGGTGGGGTTCTTCCAAGGGGGAATCCAAAACTCACCTTGCTAGCTGGAACCTGGAGTGCACACCTCTTGAAACAGGAGACGCAAGATAATCAGTCCAAAGACTTACCGCACGTGTGAGCTGATACGATTCTTATTTATAGGACTGAAATTATGACAAAACAGTAGCTGTTTGGGTACTGACAGTAGGATGTTTAGAGTCCAAACAGTGAGTAAAATAGCTAAGAGGGAAGGCCTGATTACTGCAGAATGTTGTCTCAGGTAGGCTGAAAAGGGTATAACAGTAGCTGTTTTGTGGTGTAGGCTGAGAACTGTTAGAGTGGAAAACAGTGGACTGTTAAGGGCTGAGTTGGGGATATGATCTTACCTCTTCAAGAGGAATAGAGATAAAGTTGGGGAGTCCACAACTCAACCCAAGATAGGAGGGAAGAACCTAGGTCACAACCCAATAACCACACACACACATGCTCAAATTTTCAATTCATCTTCCACTACTTTTTATTTCATGCATGACTTAGCCTTTATATAGGCTTACATTGAGAATAAAAGAAAAGTAAAATCCCTATATTCTAGGACACATATTTCCTATTTCTAAAACACTTCTAATCATAAAAGACCCCTAAAAAAGTAAGACTCCCTGGCTGCCACAATCCTTGGCTTGTAGGCCGTGGGGCTGTTGCCTAGTCATCAGGGATCCCACAAGAATCAGAAAATATCATTCAAAATCTGGTAACTTTAGGGGCTGTCAACCAGCTGTTAGTGGGCCCTACTTTTGACTTTTCAACAATCAAAAAAATCCAAAAGATTGGCCGACGACCAGCCTATTATAGGCCCACAATTTTGAACTTTTGACAGTCCAAAATCAGCCAAAGAAAGGGGCTGATCATGCACCATAAACTCTCCTAAAATTTGGAAATCTTTTCCTTATTACAAGGACCCCCCTAAGACTAAATAATTACAAATAAACCCCTAATACAAAATAACTCCAGAAAACCCAAAAATTACATCAATTTAAATTGTGCCCTCTTATGAGGAGGCACGTACATAAATCTCATCCAATTGACTGCATCAACAGGGGGTTTGGGCATTCAATCTCTACAGGAGATGAATAAGTGTATGGAAAGCCATTGCAGAAGGCTACTAGAATTTTAAAGATGCCATCAGTTTCAAAGTGTGAAGAGGAGATCAGGTGCACTTCTGGAGTGATACCCGGTGTGGTAATAGCCCTTTGTCTGAAGTGTTTCATGAAATCTTTAGTATTGTGAGACTGCACAATGGTTAGCCTCGAACTTGCATCCCAGAAGAGCTTTGAATGATTGGGTATGCCTGATCATGTTTTCCCTCATAAGGGCCCTCGAAGGAGCTCAAATTGGGTCTGCAGAGATGAATGATGTGTGAATATGGGTTGTTGATCCGTCTGGATTTTTCTCAGTTCACTCATGCTATAGCTTTATTAGGGATCACGAGCATAGGTCGCTCCCCTTCAGGCTGATATGGAAGAATGGATGGCCCTCTCCTATGGCTCATTTATTTGGGGTGGGTGCTTATGGTGGATAACCTTATGAGAAGAGGTTTCCACTTGGCAAATCACTGCTCTTTGTTTTGAACAGGAGGAAATTGTAACTCCTCTCTTCATTCACTGTCAGGTGATGTAAACAGTTCCCAACTTGAAAAAAGAAACACAGCTTACTCAGTCCTAATATTTGTCTGTTACATTACAATGATGAGTAATAAGAGTTGCATTTGCTTATTCATTGCCCATTTTCTTCAGACATCGTAGGGAATGTTAAGAAAGGTTGGATTCAACAGGGTGAACCAACCCCTAGAAAAAATTTTGAGGGTTCTTTTGTCGAGTTGGGATAGCAGGGGTTTGTCAGTGAAAAGAAAGTCAGTGTGTAGGATGGTCCCGGCAGCATATGTTGGCCCATTTCGTTGAAAAGGAACGGATGAACTTTCAACAGGCATGCTGAACGTTCTAATAGAGTCTAAAGAAAATCATTAGACATGTCAGATTGGTCAGTTAGATGCAAGGGTTTTCAAGGGATAAGTAGGGTTGAGTTGAGAACAAATTGGGGTGTAACTGTAGGGGGCTTTGAGGGTGAAGGAAAAGGATTGTTGGGTGGGAAGTTTCTGCTGACTGTCTCAGGATCTCATCGGCTTGCTTGGGGGTACTGGTTGGCATGGTACCAGTGGCTGCATTTTTCAGTTTGTGTGCTTTGTGGAGCCTTTTTTAGTGGGGACCTTACTGTTTTGCGGCTTCAGGAGTATTAGCTTGTTGGTGCATTATCTTTTGGTGTCTCTCTCCATTTTTTCATTAAAAAAACCTCTTTGCTTGTCAATAACAGATCAGCTTTGGGGATTTTGTTCAATTCTAATTAGAATAGGTTTTTCTTTAAGTTTTTTTTTTTTTTTTTTTTTTTTGTGGATAGGTAAACGTCAGTGGTTAATTTATTAGTAGGTGAAGACGGGTTTTAAACCCAGGTCAGTGGTACAACACCCACAGACTTTACCAACTTAGCAAGCTGGCATCTTCTTTAAGTTAAATCAACAGACTCAAGCTCTAGTTTTATTAGAAGTCTTTTAGCACTGGAAAAGGCATGATGGACATGCAGTTGCCTATATAAGGGCTTGTAAATGTTTTCTTAAAGATAGCTCAATGAAAATTACTTTGGATTTATGCTACTTCTCTCTTGGTGTGATTCCAAGCTTTGGAAGTGCTGATGAATGGTGTTGATTCCTTACAAAGCATCAAGGTGATAATTCATGAAGCCTCAAATGGTGTTGATTCCATTGGATTATCTCTTTTCCTTCCTCTTCTCTATATTCCTTTATTTTTTATTATTTTATTCGCTAAATTTTATCATTCATCAAACCCTTTACCCTAGTCTATATTACCAAAAAAAAACCTAGTCTATATCTTTATCATTGATTTAAAAATATATATACATATATATATCGCATAAATATAACTGCCCACCCTATACATATCCAACCGTCAATTTTTATTAATTGAGGGTTTAATAAGTCCATGTATCTACTGGCCTATGGCTGCACATATGCAGGTATTCTCCTTTTAAATTTCATATTTACTAATTCTCTTTTTCTTTCTTAATTTCCATAAAAATTTCAGTAAAATACATACCTATGGATGAGTTATAACTACTATTTTTGTTAAGCAACAAAAATTCTGATTAATCTTAGTTATTTATCATCTTTGTTATTCCATTCAGCATTTAAATTCTTTTTTCTAAAACCAAAACTATTAGGGTTTTCCCATTGACGTATTTTTCATTTCCTCTTGATGGTTCTTGAATTATTCATGACATAAGCAAAGCAACAGAAAAACCAAAACATTAGTCATAAGAAAGTGTAACCTCTTCATAGAAGTCCTCCTCTAGCTCCTCAACTATTTGACCATGAGATCTGGCTCCATATATCGAAACCAATTCTTCAGAACTTGATGGAAGACTAAGTCTTTGATGAGGAGGGAGTCCTGCAAGAGCGCGAGCAATAGCAGCTGCTGCTGCTGCCCGAGCTGGAACCTGCAGAAAGAGGAACATGAACATATTTGCAAATCTCTGACCTTCTGATGAAGCATGCATGACAAAATAAATATGCAAGAGATCCACAAGAAAATTAAACTTAACAAGTGTAAGTAGAAACTAGATTCCTACTCTTATAAAGTGCTTGAAAGTAACTAGACAATAAACTAGGTGATAAAATAACTCAACCTAACGAGATAGAGCATATAAAAAATTAAAAAAAGGAACCTAAACACTTAATTTATTTACTAAACTAGAGAATAACTAACAAACTATGCATAAAACCTACTAAAAAGGGACTATAAAGAGGCTATAAAGTGGTGTGTGATGGCTGGATAGCAAGTATAAAGTGTACTAAAGTGTATAAAAGGCTAAACAAATAAAGAAATCTAATACTAAGTGATGCAAGGTGCAAAAGGGAACAAGTATAGGGTGCTGGCAACAAGTTTTAAAGACTAAAAAGTGTGATTTCAAAGCTAAACAAGGCTATGGAAAAAAGTTAAAAACATTGGCAGTAGCAAGAAACAAGTATGGGAGTGTATAGAGAACACCTTTGCTCAATCAAGTGTGGTAGAGGCCTTGAAGATACCTCCCCGGAACAATTCTCCAAGCAAGTAGCAAGTGATCACCTTCTTTGGAGCCTTTCTTCGAACACTTTGACTGCCAAATCTCCACAACAGTGAGCCAAAAGCCTCTTGATTACTCCAAAACAGCAAGGAGTTAATGTCTACCTCAGCCACAAGGTGTAGAAGTGTATAATCCTTTATAAAATTGAGGTTTTAGGCAAGGTTTACTTGCTGGAAAATATGGGACAGCTGGGTGTTTATGTAGAGAAGGGGTTTTTATTGGCTACTGGTTGCTAGGGATGCTTGGGTTTTGGGTTTTGATCACCCAACACAGTAAAGAAGTGGACTCTATGTCAACCACAGGGTGGGGAATTGATTCCCTTGTCAAAACCTTCAAAGCTAAATCAACTTGCTTTAAAAATCTGGGCAGGGGTATGTGTCCGATTGATGTGGTGACTTGGGTTTTGGGTTTTGACAACCCAAAACAGTATGGATGATGGAAAAGGGTCTGCCGCCTGGTTTAAAGGGTTAAATAATCCCTATGTAAAATAAAAATAAAATAAAAAACTCATGAAGTCCAAGGAAGATTGCTGGAAAATTTTCCAGAACAGGTCAATAGGTTCTTGGATGAGTCTTTTTGGGTTTTACTAGGTTTTTCTTTTTAAAGAGCAGCAGGTTAGGGATGTATGGGTGACGAATGAGATGAAAAGATGATGAAGGAGGATGGGTTGATGTATCCAGCAGGTATGGGAGAAGTTTAGGTTTGAAGGAGATGAATTTTTTTGGTTTCTTGATTTTCTGGGTTTTGTATGGGTTAGGTATGGCCACCGATTGATGTAAAGAGGGGTTAGGAATGGGTTTTGATTGAAGGAAAACAAGGAGATGCAGAGGAAAGTGATAGGTTCATGTGGGGACTATGGGGGATGAAGTAGATGGAATATGGAGGGCTGTGTAGATTGTGGGTAACAAGAAAGGTTCAAGAAAACCAGTAGAACCAGTAGAACCAGTAGGAAGAAGAAGATGAGGAATAAGAAGATAGAGGATGAGAAGAGATACCTAAGAAGGAAATCACCAACCTTCTTTACTTGGGAAATCACCAAACCAAGCTCTTGTTTCGGCAAACAAGGAAGACACCAGCCGGCAGCTTTAGCAAAACCAAGGAGCAAAATCGCATGTCATTCTTTTAGATAGTAATGAGGTGGTCAATCACCATCCCTCTCTCTCTTTATTTATATAAAAAAGAGTCTTAATCCTTATTACATATGCAAATAAGAAGCAAAAACAAACTAAAAAACTAAAAGAAATTGTCTCCCACCTCTAAGTGGTCGAACAACATCCCTAAATGGGCTAAAATAACCTGATTCCTATTACATCCATAACAATATAAAATATGACCTTTACGTCCCAACATGAGAAAAGGTCTAAAAACTAAAATAAAACACCAAAAACTAAAAACTAAGAACAAGAACATGAAAATAAAATGTCGCCTGACCTCTAGAGAAGGTGTCTCCATGTGGCCCCACATGCTTCGAAAATCGCAAGTGGCTCGAAACTCAACCAAATCAATCTATAATCGAAGCGATGGACTCCAAATGATTCTAGTCCATGTATAGGCTCACTGGGAACCTCCTCCGGAGCAGGTACACTTTGAACTTGCCATGTGGCAAGATGTCCTCATCACCTTCTCATTAATCGAAGTTCATTATGGTTTTCAAATGTAATAATTTGAAAGCAAGCATGCATCAATACTTACAGTATTACAAAAGTTGTAAAAAATTAGAAAAAAAACAAACATGCATATTGATACACAGGTTGACTAGCATCATTATTTGGGAGATAATGATGGATTATTCAAAGTGTGACCCAAGAGTTTATCAAAGACTAGTTAGGAGGTTCTACATCTCACTATCATATTAAGTCATCATTGTGTGTGTGTGTGTTTTGGGGTAGGGCCATGTTCTAGCAATGGTTAAAGAATAAAAAATAAGTAAAAATCTTTTTTTTTAGCAATAAACGGGTGAGTTTTATTGAAAAGAAAAAGAAAAACAACAACGACAATGAAAACAAAATAGACCCTCATCAAGACAATGAAAAGCGAAGAAAAAAGACATGAAACCCCACAAGGAACATCAAACACTACAACTCCTCACACCAAACAGAATGTCACTCTCTATATACAAACTCAACCCTAACAGAGATCCAGTCAAACAGTGATCTGTAAATATAAAGAGTAATCTCTGTTGACAATAAATTAACCAACTCTACCAAAACCTTAAGATGTTAGGAGATACACAAATTAATATACTTCAACACCCCCTCATGACGAACATTGTTCTCTCCTGAGAACACACTTGGGGAGTTAGGCACAGATCCACACAATGCATACACATGCATACAACACTACATCCAGGAAAATACTTCCATCAGGATTCGAACTCACGACCAAACTTGCTCTGATACCATGTTAACAGTAAATTAACCAACTCTCCCAAAACCTTAACGTGTTAAGAGATACACAAATGAATATACTTCAACAATCTCTTTCAGACTCCTCGTCTTGCCTCCTTCCAAAGACCCCAACAAATGACCCCCGATAGGAAATACCAAATGAGTACAGGTAAACCCTCTAAATCATGGATCCACCACCTATAAGAATTCTCACCCAATGGTCACACTCTAAAACTGGTATCTTCAAACCAAAAACCAAACTATGTCTTCAAACTCAGTGTCTCACACATGATTCAAAACCAGTTAATTTTCATGAAGCCGTCAAACACGAGCTTTGGAGAAAGGCAATGAATGACGAATTTAAGGCATTGAAAAATCAAGGAACATGAGATTAGTTCCACCAACTAGTGATCAAAGGTTGATAGGCTGCAAGTGGGCTTTCAAAATCAAAAGAAATTCTATAGGAAATATAGCTTAATACAAAGCTAGATTAGTTGCTTAGGGATTTAATCAACAACCGGGCTTGGATTTTTCTGAGACATCCGGCCATGTTATTAAGATGACAACGATCCGATTAGTCTTATCATTAGTACTTCATTTCAACTAGCATATTCAACAGCTAGACATAAAAAAATGTTTTCTTACATGGCTATATTGACAACCAAATTTTTATGAAACAGCCATAGGGATTTGAGGATTCAACAAATCCAACATATGTCTGTCATCTTCATAAAGCTATATACGACTTAAGGCAAGCGCCACGTGCTTGGTACTCTTGATTTTCGAAGTTCTTACTTTCACAAAATTTTCATGTATCTCACAGACTCATCTCTGTTTGTTTGACATGATTCAAAGCCTATGAAAATTTTACTTCTTTATGTGGATGACAATCTAGTCATTGGAAGTGATTGTCTCGTTATAAACAATTTGATTCAAGCTCTTCACTAGCAGTTTGACATGAGACACTTAGGAGAGCTTAAACACTTCCTCGGCATCAAATTTACTAGAACCCCGAATGGAATGATTCTTTCTCAAGCTAACTACACTAAAAAGCTTCTTCAGAAAGGTGGCATGTCGAACTGCAAACAGTGCACTACACCTATGACAGCAAAGTCACGAATATCTCTTGATGATCAATATTATCCTGATCCTACATTCTACAGAAAATTAGTGGGAGCACTCCAATATCTAATGATAACTCACCCTGACATAGCTTTTGCTGTCAACAACATTTGTCAATTCATGCATATGCCTCAAAATTCAAATTTCATGGCAATACAAAGGATACTAAGATACCTCAATGGAACTACAAATTTTTCAGTACAATATGCTCCTAGACCTTTGTGATTAACAGCATATGCCAACGCAGGCTGGGCCAGAGATATAACTGATCAAAAATCAGTCAATGGATTTTGTGTTTATCTTGGAGGAAATCCAATCATGTGGTCAGCTAAAAAGCAACCTACAGTATCCCACTCGTCTACTAAGGCCGAATATCACTGTTTAGTTTCAAATGCAACCGAACTATGTTGGTTAACAATGTTGCTGAAGAGCTTAGAGTTCCTTTACAATCAACTCCAGTTGTTTGGTGTGATAACACCTCCGCTATCTCTCTGGCTTCCAATCCAGTTCTACATGGACAAACGAAGCACATTGAACTGGATTGTCACTTCATACATGAAAAGGTATTGCAAAGAGTTTTACAAGTTTGCTATATATCAACAGATTATCAGCCAGCTGATATTTTTACTAGGTCGTTGCCACTCTACAAATTTCACAAATTCAGGTCCAAGCTCTGTGGACTACAACACTTTGCTTGAGGGGGGATATTAACATAGAAGAGTGAAACAGTTAGAAAGAAGTTAAATTAGTTAAGAGATGTAATAGCTGTAAAGTTGTTATAACAAAATATTCCTGTAACAGAAGAAGTGGAGTCGGTGTAACTGAAATGTAAACAAAGTTTATATAATGGGAATGCAGGTGCTCATTAAAGGCATCTGAGATTACTATGAATTTTCGGTTTCTCTCTCTGAGTTCTTCTTCTCCATTTTTCTTCTCTCTAGTCGTTTCTCTCTGTGTTTTCATTGATTTGTACATGTTCTCACACACAACCACAGAATAAAGGTAGCTCCAATGCAAATGAAAGCTGAGAAGGGCACTCCCCTCCTCTCAGTGATACAAACCAGGCTAGTGTTCTTAAAAAATTCATATACAATTTTGATTAACTTGTACTCCTCTTTTCTGGTAGTAGCTTTCTAAGTCCTTTATGTGTGGTTCTCTTCTTCAGGTGGGTACTGCTCGTGCTTTCCCAGGATTATTTCCTTTCGGTTTATCTTAATATAAAACTACCTCTTTATCTATCAAAAAAAAAAAACGAAGGATTGTAACAACTATTGGCACTTGAACTGCAACGCAATTTTGGGTACAATGCTTGCTCCAAGGAAAACTGAAATTGGTTGGTTAATTTTCAATCACGATCAAAATATTGACAGAGAAAACACAATTCTAACCCTATTGGATTGCTCGTCATAGTTCTCCTTGTGGTTGCCAAATAATGAATTTAATTAATAAAAAACGACTCATCTTTTGATCAGGATGCATCATTCCCTATAAGCTCAATGGTACAAATTAATCCCTTCGTGAGGGAAGTTACTGACCGAGTAAACCACCAAATTGCACCAGTTTAACAGAAGAACTGCTCAGTTTTCATGGACATAGTTCAGTTTCCAATAATTTGAATTCAAAAAGACAATAACTGGAATTTCCGTGCATGGTTCTAGGCAGAGAATTCGAAATCGATTAAACTTACCTCTGGTCGATCCGAAGGGGAAGGGAGAAGGCCAAGAGATGTGGCGGATCGAACCGAGCTGAGAATCTTCTCTCCAACTCTGGATAAATCCATCCCTCCTCCTTGAACAAACAGGAAAGAAAGGAAGAACAATACCCTAGGGCTCTCGAAGCCCTCGATCAAACGGCCATCGAAGACGAAGGGATTCTCCACCGAGCTCCGAAATGCAGACGAGTCGGGCTGCATTTCAGCATCCAAGAAGAAGCGAGAGAAATCCCATTTCAATCGAAGATGAACACCGCATCGAAGTCGTCTCTACGAGGCGCCCGATACCACTCTCTTCGATGAGACCACTTTACGGGCTGGTGGAAATTTGTCTTTTATATCTTCGCTGCATTCATTACGACTTCAACTTCTTTAACCAAAAAACAAAAAATAAGTAGATAAAAATATAAGTAAAAAAGAACTTTTGTAGCGGGTTAGCCCTCGGTTTCTCCAAACCCATCAACACACAGGTCTCACAAGACTCGTTTCCATCTTTCTTTTTTTTTCAGAGAAAGATTGTCTGTTTTGAGACAGACCTCTATTCTCGTGCATTGATTGACACATGATGCATTTTTGAATTTGATGTCTTTTACTGACACCTATTTTTTCAACTGAATACTTTTTTGGACCCTTTTACCCCCCAAAACAACACATGCCTGTTTGTAATTCACCATATACACTACTCTCTCAAAAAATAAACAAATAAATAAAACAATAACCTCAATGATGTTCTGTTCAAGATGTACCATTCACCCCCTCACATAAATATGTAATAGTGTAGACTCATGCAAAAGCACATGAGACCCACAATCCCGTTTACACATCACCCAAAAGTACAAGAAACCCACACCCCTTGTGAAGGGGCGAAGGTACATCCTAAACAAAACATCTTATCTCAGGCCCTCAATAAATGACCACTTGGTTTGAGGTGGGTATAATTCTACTCTCAAAATCCGGTTATATAACCGTATCTGTATCTAGTTTGTGTTTGGTCCACTTAAAACTCATACAAATCCATCTGCATCTTATTTGTTTATCAGGCTAATATCTATAAGACAGTACCTGACACCATATGGTGCCCCATGAATGGTGGCTCCAACCCTGGCGTAAATATGCAAATAGCAGAGGATATCATCATCCCTTATTAATCTTCCAATATGTATTCATTACAGACGGACCTCCAAACTCCAATGCTTTTCACTCCCCACGTGCTGAAGATGTCTTCCCTAATGTCTATGATGAATTATATGTTGACATGTGAAAAGGTTAAAAATACAAAAAAAGTGTGTACCGGAAAAGGTTGATGTTCAAAACGAGAGACCAAATTCAAAAACGCATCATGTGTCAATCAATTACACACTTACAGAGGTGTATATCAACACAAATAATCATTCTCATTTACTCCCACAATAGTTGGTATCACTATGTCAGGTGTGGTAGAGGATCCAAACCAATGTTTTAGAACCCAGTGTATATGTCAATCCAAAAAGGTCTCCAAGTCCAGTTAACCCGGTTCAACCGTTAAGTTCGTTTATCTCATGACAAAGGGAAAAAATGCGTATAGTATCTAATCACTTTTTTTTTTTAAATACCTTGGCATACTGTTGGTGGAAAAAATTCATTCTTCCTCATGGTTTCGGGTGTGGATAACACAGGTGACTATGACGGATTTGTTTTGTATTTCCTTTTGAGATTCAAAATATGTGTCTTTACAAATCTTCTACATTTTATTATTTGACTTATTTGATATAATTATTTTTATTTTATTATTTTATTCCAATTTGATTTGTTGAAATCATACCAAATTTGACAAAGAGATGCTAAATCTCTTTATTGCTTAGAGACGTTGGGTATCTTTTTTATTATTCCATATGTTTTGAACGTTTGGTTATATGCCTGATAAAGTAAACAACTAAAATGGTGTAATGAAGAATCTAATGGGCAGTTAAACAGACGTTAGGGATCTTCTTATAAAAATCTCTAATGTATTGGCGGAAGTTAGAGATGACATGCAAACATTACAAAGAAGAAAATATAAAGAGAATAAAATATTGTATTTTTCGTTCTAATTTTTATTTGTTTGCTTCTTTGATTTTATTTTCGAAGAGGAGTCGACTACCATTGTCATGATTGTGCTTTCTCATTGATTGTATGGGCTTGGGAGAACATGAGTCATTGAATCCTAGAACGGTCACCAGATAGAAAACCCTATTACACCAGAGAATCTAAGGACGGCGAATACTGTTTAAGGACAACGTCCGTGGGTGCGTCTCGACTACATCTTAAACCAATAAGCTTTTTTAACTCTGTTATAATTTTCATTTATACATTCTTTTGGTAGTTTTGCATTCTACATATCGGTTTGCATTAGATTACATGAATGTTAGTTGTCGTTACTTAAATCGTGTACTATTTTAAGACTAATATTGTCTCAAATTTATAATTTTTGGCTACATATAAAACCATGCGAACAATAGGGTTTGGTACATGCCTCAACAAATAAGACTTTCCATGGACTTCAAAAGAGAATAAACAAGAAAAGTAAAACCAACTTTGTTGCTACAACAATAAATAGCACAATACAATAGTCTTATTCAACCCCAAGGAGCACCAATCTCTTCAGAAGAGCTGTGTTGCTCAATGTCGAATGAGTGGATGATAGAATTTAAAGAATGAAGCCGGTTCAATCCTCTCGGGCCGAATTATAAACTACGTTAAATTACTCATACTCCTAATATAAGATTGACTGACTCCTAAGATATACCTACTCCTACTCTTAAGAAATAAAATTTGATGTAGATATTAAAGATCCTTGTTTCTTCTTCTCCTCGCCTATTTATGCCGCGTTAAATGGTTATAGTGGTTATAACTCCTTCCTCACGTTGTTGGGCGATTTCTTCCACTCTCCATTCCTTTTAGTTGTTATAGCCATTTTCCATATTGCGGTAGATGCTCGTAGTAGGGTGTGTAATAGTCCATCTAGCCTGCTTAATGTCAATGGTGGTCCGCCTTTGTTGTATGTCAGTTATCGTGACACGTGTCTTAATGTTGGCTCCGTCATATGTCCCAACTTATAGCTCTTTTTCTAGATCCATTAAAGTCCACATGTCACCCGTCTATAGGCTGATTTTAGGATGGTGCCAACAAATGTCCCCCCTCGTGTCTAGTTTAGATCTTAACTAGACACATGTGACCTTTTTCTAACGCTTGGGGTTCACACATTTGAATTGTATTGATTATATTTTTAGCGATCTGCGTTCGATGATATAACTAATTTGACTAGGTAATCTCAAACGGTGCTTCTTCTATGATGAAATATCCTCTACCACCAATTGCTTATAGGATTTGCCCAACTCTCGATGATCTCAAGCAGAACAAATAGAGGCTTTTGCATAGGAAATCAAACTATTTTCAGTACTTTCTAGTAACCCTTTCCTCTGTGGGTATATAAATACCAACTCCGAGCATCATCTCATCCTCATCCTTCTTCAATATGATCGCATTTCATATTTTTTGCAACCGTTGCGACAAACCTCGATGCTCTGAAGTGGTTTCAAGCTTTGTTAAATGGGGTAATTCCCTTACCTAGCATGTACCTAGTACTCTTATTCGCTTGTTCATGAGAATGCTCAGTATTAATTTCTCACACCATGTTCTTTATTAAGACCACCAACCCATGGTTGGAGGCTGGTCATCTTGTCTCTGATCTCCTTACCTCAAGGAGTAGGAAGATCACATGGATTCCTCAACTTATCTTTGGGTATGCCTTAGGTTGTGGAAGACTACTTTACAGATAGGGGTGAGGTGCCACCTGCACCTATGGAGATACAGCTCTCCCCTACACGTTGCATGCTTCCTTTGCGCATTATGGTTTTGTGAAAGGGGCACTCGTTAGGTGAGGTGTATTAACCATGGTTCAAAATCTCGTGCAATATGGGTCGTATCATGTGAGACATGAGATGTGTCGATATCGCATGCATGTGAGATGAATGGGGTATATACTGCGAAAAATCAAGCTTTGTACCATTTATTGAGAGACGTATTGTGCGTATCACACCTGTCTTGTGGTACATGTGTCAAAATGCACTATTTTTCACTTTTTTGTTTTAAAATCAAGGAGAGAGACGCAATATAGGATATCTTACGTCTCACAGCCAAAAGAACCCCTTATCGCAAGCTCTAAAAAATCACACAAAAACTTTTTTTTTTTAATTTTTTGTTTGATTTAGCTTCCATTGCCTAAATCTAGGACTCCACTTGAGTCCATTTCGTTTGAGAAGGTAGATTTGAGTCGGATCAAAGGATAAAACCCAAAGCCCCAAATCTCAACAAAAATTTTGATAATCTCTTTATTCCTTATCTAATCCTTGTAATTTTTTATACGTTATACATTTATGATAGATCTACACATTTATAGAAAATTTTGATTTTCAGGAAAAATATTTATTTTTTAAAAATATCCAAAAATCAAAAAATTATATGAAATGAGAAATGTTTGGTCTAATTTTTTATATGTAATAGTACATCTCATTTTGCACATAATATATTAATTTGATAGATTTTTGAAAATAAATATTTTCTATATTTATTTAATAAATAAAAATTTCCAAAAAAAAAAGCCAAAAAATACGAAAAAATTTAGAAAGCATATTTGAACATATTAAAACATACAAAGTATGTTTATCTTAATTCTATTATGTTTTCTGAATTTTGAATTTTTTTAATTTTATGAAATATTAATTTAAAAAATAAAAGACTACGTTAAAGTATCAAACAGGTACTTAGTCATGTAGTCATTTTGAAATTTGAATCATGTTATCTATTTAGCTAGCCTACATATGTTACACTTATACTATATATTTATTTATATAATTTATTTTTATCGGTAGGAATTCAAATATGCCTCGTCGATCGCATAGTATCTTAGAGGAGGAGGAGGAGGAAGATATTGGGTGGTAGTATGACACTACGATTGGTGGAGATAGAAGAAAAACAAAATGTAACTTTTATGGGAAATAGATGCATGCTGGTAGAATTACTAGACTGAAACATCAGCTAGCCGGTGGACAACCTAGAGGGGTGTTCCATTGTGACAAAGTTCCACCCTAAATTAGGAGACAGATGCAGGATCACTTGGCATAAAAAGAGGTGGGTAAAAAGAAAAAATTTGATAAGGATACAACATTGAGGGAGGCCACACAGGGATATGTGGATGTGGATAGTGATGATTATGATGATGGAATACAATATTCATCTAATTATGAGACAGATGAGTAAATGAGATGTTATAGACAGGTAGTGAGAACAAGCTTGGCAAATCAGCACGAGAGAGAGTAGCTTCGACATATGCACTCTTCTAGGCCTGATTTTGGGCCTTTTGCATATGAGGAGGGAGGGGCAGTGGTAGTAAGAGACTTAGTAGGGATGCTGGTGCTGGTGCTAGTGTTGGTGGTAATGGCAACAACAATAGTAGGTACTGGTAGGGCCAGTCCAGGGGTGGTCAGGGTAGCAACATTGGTGGGAGTCATGGGATCAGTTGAACTTCTAGTATGAGGGATCATGTTACCCCTGTTCTCATTGATCCTGGTTCATGCCCCTCCCAAAAATACAAGCAGAAAAGGCTAAAAAAAATGTGAGGGAATATGAGACAAAATGTGGGACAAACATATTCAAAATTTTCATTTTTCCATGGAATTGTAGCCAACGCAACCACAAAGCCTCTCCTTCAGAATTTTATGGATGAGATTGCAAAGGCAGGGATAGGTGTGAAGGAACCCATTGCATATGAGGTGATGGGGAAGTATCTAGACCATGAGAATGAAATCCTTGATGGGTATATAGGTGGATTAAAGAAAAAATGGTCTTAGTGTGGGGTGACAATCATGTGTGATGATTGAACTGGTCCTATGAAACAATCAATCATCAATTTTATGGTTTACTGTGATGGCATCACCATGTTCTAGAAATCTATGGAGGCATCTAAGGTCATCAATGACTATAAATACATATGTGGCTTATTATAGGATGTTATTAGGGAGGTCGGTAAAGAAAAGGTGGTCCAAATAGTTGCAGACAATGACAGCAATTTCAATAAAGCTGGAAAGAAGTTAATGGAAAAACATAATCTATTTTGGACCCCGTGAGTAGCTCATTGCATAGACCTCATGCTTAAGGACATGAGAAAGCTAGATACTGTAAGGAAGGCAATAAAAGATGTTAAGACAATCACCAACTTCATATATAACCATGGGTATGTATTGGCGATGATGAGGGAGAGATGTGGAGGTGATATCGTGCGGTCAGGTGTTACACGTTTTGCTAACAACAACATAACATTGTAGAGTATCCTAAACAAGAAGGTTAGCTTAAAGCACTTGTTTACTTCACCCCAGTGGTATGATTATAGGGAGAGTGACAGTCTGCTAGGACGATTAACTAAATCAATTGTGTAATCATTCCTTCTGGGATTGGTGTCGCACGGTAATGAGCATATTAGAGCAAGTGGTGAGGGTCTTAAGGATGGTTGATAAGCACAAAAAACCAACCATGGGATACATTTATGAGTCCATCAAGTTAATGAAAGAAACAATTAGGGCAACTATCCTAAGAGGTCACAAAAGCTATATAATGATCATTAATACTCAATAGACGAAGATGTTTATCCACCCACTACATCTGGCTGATAAGTTATTTTATTTTTTTTTAAATTATATTTATTTGATTATTGGTGAAGGTTAAGTTTTGAAATGTTTATGTATTTATTTGATTTTCAGCATATTATCTAAATCCTCAATACCGATACTAACATAATATTGGACTAGATCCAATTTTGTTGGAGATTGTACAAACAGTCATTGTGAAACTTGAGCCCGATCCCAATAGATAGGCTAATGCTCTTGCAG
>JAOXJP010245946.1:0-22593 GCA_025762735.1 Platanus orientalis | reverse complement strand
GGCCTACAGTTTACAGATTCCTATGAAAGGCATTCGAAAGGAAACATGTTGAATAAAAAGAAAAATTAATCTAATCTGTATCCATATCTCAAATGCAAAACAGTGTTTCTTTGCCTTCTTCCCATGATTCCTATAAAAGAACTCTTTTTGAAATCTGTTGTCAGCACCTCTAAATAGTTATCTTTTGGCATATTGATTTGTACAAAAACATGGGAAGTTCTTGGGTTTTCCTCATTTTCTTAACCCTCTTTGTCTATCATCGTGTTGAGCTTCAGGCTAAAGTTGCTCCTGTAGGTAATATCTAAAAAACCCAATTTGAAAGAGGAAATGTTTTTCTCTTCTATACCCAGATGACAGGTTTACTTCAATGGATATTTGTGAAATTCACAACATAATCATTGCTTTACTAATGGAACAACATGAAATAGGTGTTGAATGTTGATCGCCAACATGCAGCAGCAAAACCATAGGATGGATGCTTTACGACATAACCAACTTGAGGCTGGGTATTGCTTGTGAGCCCTATAACTGATGAGTGACTTAATTGTTTGAGGATGGGAAAGGTGACATGCCGGTAATGGTGGTGTTTGGTGTAGTTTTGGTCTTTTCTTTTGTTCCTTCTAATTGTGCAATATTTTCACCCATGATTATTTTCCTTATTTTTTGCATGTAAACAAACAAAAATGATGTCCTAATCGGGATTGGACACTCAGGATCCGGGATGGTAGAATGATATCCGGAGGAACTGAGGAAGTTAAAGGAAACTTTCAAAAGCTAAGTCGTTGCCGGAGATGAAGAGGAGAGGAATGAGAGTCACCGGTGATGGAAAGGGTAAGAGAGAGAAGGGAAAGTAGGTTGGTTTACTTTTATATTTTTATTTTTTACGGAGAAGTTAACTGGATCTAGATATAATAACCATGGTTACGAATGGAACAGCGCGACACACCCTCCCTGCTCAAGAGAGAGAAATAACTGATTAGGGGTCAAAAAGTAATTATATATTACAAATTAATATCCAAATCATTCACATACCCTTGCTTTCAAATATTTTAAAATATTCCATTATTTGACAAATTCACCAAACTTCATAGACTATCCGGTAAATTTCTCAATTATTTATTTATATGGGCATGCATGTAAGCATTGGCTCCACTTCACACAGCCCCAAAAATTTAGAGAAAGGCTCATGTCGCTACAATCCTTTATTTTTATTTTTATTTTTTGTATAATGTAAGGAACTTCGTCAATGATGGTCATGATCTTCCAATCATTTTATGCTGATCTACTGGGTTAAGATTATAGACACAGGGGTGGCTGATCAGTTCTGGTTTCAGTTGCATTGAGCCGGTAGGGGTGGCAATTTGTGTTGGCAGGTCGGGTTTGTGTCTTGTCGAGCTTAGAGTATATGACTATATAAGTCAACTCCAAGGAAGCATGGATACTTGTAAAACCCTGCCATGTCCGTGTCCGACACTGACACGTATTGGACACGGACACTCCAAGGATACTTTTACGTACATATCCGAGCCATGTCAAGAGAGAGAAAAAGGGAATTTTTTGTTACACATGTTTCAGACACTGTGGGACACAGAAAATAAGGGTGTTATGGTAAATCCTATAAAATTAAAATAAAAATAGCAAAAGGATGGATCAACCACAAGGGAACATAGTCCAACAATTCTTGCCACCAAGCCCTTAAATTAATTTTAGATATTTTTTTGTATGCTTGTTATTTATTTTCAAACATTAAATTAACATAAAATCTAGTTTAAAATATTAATTAATCAACATATCCATATCTATTGTACCAGTATCCTGTATCAGTGTCCGTGCTTCGTAGATCAACCCGAACATGACCCATTTATTTAACCATCTCAAAACAGGTTGAACCACTTTGACCATAAAAATGATTACAGTAAACCCTAACCTGTTAATTTCGTCCCAAGTTCATGGGATGTGTGACTTTGGGATGGTAAGTAGTTCATGTTGGCAGGTCAGGTTCATGTCATTTCAAGTTACGAGGTTTACAACATTATGGGTTAACCCGAACACGACCCATTTATTAATTTTTTAAAGCAGTTCGACCCTCTTTGACCTGTGTTTGAAACACGACTATCCAATTAATTTCGTGTTGGGTTTACAACTCGTATCAAACATTGCCACCCCTAATTGAGCGCTATGAATAACGAGTGATTTTTTAATCCAGAGCGTATGAATGAGGGTTAGCCAACTCTAAACCTTGAAAAACAAAAAGTTTTGCTGATAGATCGTTCCAAATGTAATTGTAATAAAAAAAAAGTGTTGCAATGAATCTATGGCAGGTTAATGAAATGGGTCTAACAATGTCCATTCCGAATTTGGGCTGAATTCCAATTTGATTGGGAGTAGCACTAATCTTAGTAAACGAGGCAGATTTTGGACCGGTTGGCCAGATCATTAGTTACCACTTCAAGTTATATCTGTATCTATGCATTAGTAGCTTAGCTTTCACCTTCATTGATCACTGTGACGGAAGCACAAACACAGCATGACTTGCTTGCTATGTTTAGAACATGTGATGGCTTTTGAAATTAAAATATGATTTTATGACACATTTTGCACTTGAAAATTAGTAATTCTTTTATTTTGACATTAAACCTACAGTTAATTTACTAATATTGAATTATTAAATTAAAAATTGAAGCTAAAATATGATTACAAAACACGTGATACAAGGCATATATGAGACCCACATGGCATGAGATGCGACAAATAGATTGGAGAATACGGGAGAGTCCCACACGGGCCACACTGGACCCAAGAAGTAGCACAAATTAAGACATGTGAAATAAATTTATTGTTTAATTAATTTATTTTTTATATGTATACAAGACCCAAATGTGGAATATATATATATATATATATAGACACACACACACACACATTGAATAGGATTGTGGCATGAATGAAAACATTCTGAATGCTAGATAACAAATAGATGGAGTTTATATTGAAATTTGAAAGTGTTCAACAAATTAGACTTGATTATTATAGATATGAAGATATGAATTTAAGCTTACATTTATGCTAAGACTGCCCGATTATATATATATATATATATGGATTAAAAAATATTGTTGCCATACTTCATGGGAATTTTTAAAAGGGTTGTGATGTCCTTTATATCCAACATAAGCGCTGAAAATGCATCTACCTAATAACGGATGCATGACACCAAATGTTGGTTAAGCCTTCTCCAATGCTCCTGTTTAGCCTATTCCGATCATCCTCGATGGTTAATTGTTTATGGCAATGACGCTTTAAGTTTTGTCTGAGAGTCTAAAAACACATCAACATGAACCTAATTTCTCAACCAAAGGAAAGGATTGATTTACGACTTTTAGTTACTATATTTGTTTTGTATTTGCAAGGGATGGACAAGCTTTTTTGATTGGCCTTTCTATAGGTCTTGTTCCCGACTTGTTCTTTTTTTGTCTCTCACCTTCTTCAAGAACACTGTCCCTTTCTTATAGGTTGCATCATTTGCAGTCTTTTGCGAAGGAGACAAGGAGCCTATGCTTTTCTTAAAGCAGTCAAAGACTTATGATGGTATATCTTCACCTCACATTTATGCTTATGTTCCTCATCCAACTGTGAGGGATGTTCTATCTCAATAGGAGTGTTATAGGCAAAAGGTTCAAGGATGATGATTTCAATTCCTATGAGTTCCATGAGAATGATGTACCATGATACTTTCTGTTCCACCGGGCCCTGCTTTTGATTCCTATTCAATGTTGTGATGTTTCATATTCAAATAGTAGACTCTCATGAAGATAAAAAATAATTGGAAGAGGGCGGGGATATATATATATATATATTGGGTTGTACTACATGTCAAGCTTAGGCCTATGCCAAACCTGGCCTCAAAATTCAAACAAGAACCTAATTAAGTCTTATCCTTTATTTCAATCTCAAATAGACATCTCAATGGGCCAAATTAAGATGGATTAAATTCTGAATTCCTTGTGTTGCACCCCTAAAATTGTCAAATTTAGAGTCCTCCATCTAATGGAAACGTGGGTTCTTTGTTACAAATTGCCAAGAGAATAGTTATACCCCTCAGAATGATGTTCCCCAATCCAAATTTATCTATATACTGCCCCCAACCAAATCTAAATGCTGGTATTAACTTCTATATTGATATTAATGAAGTAGAGAATTGTCGTAATTTAGGTTTTCCTAGGTCATTTTTCTGTTCCATTAATGTTGTAACTTTAAGAATTTTAAAGTTGTTTGTTTAAATAAAACACTTGCTTTTTTTTTTTTTTTTTTTTCTTATTTTACTTTGGTGTGTGTAATTTTATGATTTTTACACATTTGACCAATTGCCTTTTATTAAACTTTCCTTTGGTGAAAAGATTCCATCATTATCATATGTTAAAATTCTTTACAAGGAAAAAAGTTTGGTCCCACATTGATTAGGAAAAAATAATATACATCACCTTTGATAGGATTAAAGGTTGGAGCAATGTTTTAAGCCTTTGGATAAGGTCCATGCCATACCATGCTATGTACACACTTGGGGGACGGAGAAGCATAAATGCTATTTTTCTTAATGTCTTATTATCTTTATTGTTGGGCACTTTATCCTCTCTTAGAAATTGAAGATCTTCCTCAATGCTATTTAATGATTGGATTTAATAGGATTTAGTGCAACATATTTGGTGTTGTATAGATGCTTCAAATTTAAATTGAAAATAGACCAAAGTGCAACCCATTTGTGTAATCTGGAGAGCAACCCTAAATGACCTAAAAACTGACCATTTCCTGCCCAATTTGGGTCCGATGACCTAGACCATGTGGGGTGCATTTTAAGGGTTCCGTGCATGTTTTGGAGTAGGGTTTTTTGGGATTCGCATGGCTATAATATTCATGTTCCTAGGACATTTTGGATGATAGGTCTTTGGGTTTTCGAGATGGATTTTGTTTTAGGGGTTTAAGAGAACTCTTTGTACTTTGTAATCTTCATTATATTGAAAGATTTCGATCGTCTTCGCCCTTGGATGTAGGTAATCTTGTTGAACCACATAAATTTGTGTGTTCTATTTGATCGTTCTTTTGTATTTTTATTTTCTCATTTTGCTTCATATTGTTCTTAACCTGAATCCGATTTGTTTCATCATAACAAATTAGTATCAAAGATATGGTTAGGATCCTACAATAGATGTGAAGGTTTTAAACGTGAGGTTTGAAGTGGAGAAATTTGACAGAAAGAACACTTCTAACTTATGGAAAATCAAGGTTCAACACCTACTGATTCAATAGGGTTTATACAAGGCATTAAAGGGGAAGCCTAATAAGATGTTTAAAAGTGACAGAAAGATTAGAATTTGAAGGCTGTGAGTGTGATCCCTTTGTGCCTATAAGATGAGGCACTATATAATATTATGAACGAAGATTTTACAACGATGCTTTGGTTGAAGCATGAAATCCTATATACGACAAAATCTCTTATGAATTGCTTCTATCTCAAGTAGAAATTATATACCCTGTAGATGAAAGAAGGCACGTATAATTATGATCATCATATGAGCATCTCATTACTTCTCTACTTTATGGAAATGCTACTATTACTTTGAAAGAAGATATTGCAACCCTTCTTTTAAAAGAGAAAAAAAAATAAATTTATTAACAATATCCAAGATGAAGGCTTGGTGGTTCTTGAAAGGACAAAGAAAAAGGGATTTGAAAATAAAAATAAATCTACATCAAAGGAAGATGTGGAGTGCTACTATTGCTATAACAAAAGGCGTATTAAACTAATTGCCCTAAACTTAAAGGAAAGGAGGAGAGAAAAATCCTTAGATGCAGCTACCATCATTAAAGGAAAATTTAATGCTCACACGGTCCTTTCTATGACCATTAGTGATGAACGTTAGCAAGATGAATGGATTCTTGGTTGTTCTTATAATATATGTTCTAATAGGGATTGGTTTTTCATGTAAAAGTCAATAGATGGTAGTACTGTCTTAATGGAAAATAATATGCTATGCAAGACTATTGAAATAAGAACAATCAAAATCAAGATGCATAATGGGTTTTTGAAAACTTTGATAGATGTTCAACATGTTCTAGATTTGAAAAGAACCTTATTTCTTAGGGTGTGTTGGACTCTAATGAGTGTAAAGTAATTGTTGAATATAATAAAGGTTGGGAATCATTATGTGTTGTTAGGAAATACCATTCTAGGTGGAGTAGCTATGTCATTTGCAATGAATTTTTATTTAAACTCTACACAATTGTGGCATGTTCAAATGGGTCACATGAGTGAAAGAGGTTTAAGAAAATTGATTAAACAATGTCTTCTCTATGGTGAGAAGGCTAAGAAACTAGGCTTTTATGAGAATTGTATTTTTGGAAAACAAAACATGATAAAATTTAGTATAGTTGTTCATTGTACTAGAGGCACTTTAATCACATTTATTATGATCTTTGAAGTTCCTTTAAAGTTTTCTCAAAAGGGGGATCTCGATATATGGTTTCTTTTGTTGATGAATTTTCTAAGAAGGTATAGATTTATATTTTTTAAAACCAATGATGAATTCTTAGTCACATGTAAGAAATGGTAGAGAGGAAAACAAGAAAGCAGCGGAAATGTTTGATAATTGATAATAACACAAAATTTTGAGAAAAAAGAGCTTGAGAAATTCTGCTAAGATGGAAGCATTACTCATCACTACACTAATCTAGGCACTGCACAACAAAATAATGTAATAGAGTGGATGACTAAGAAATGGTAGAGAGGAAAACAAGAAAGCAGCGGAAATGTTTGAGAATTGATAATAACACACAATTTTGAGAAAAAAGAGCTTGAGAAATTCTGCTAAGATAGAAGCATTACTCATCACTGCACTAATCTAGGCACTGCACAACAAAATAATGTAATAGAGTGGATGACTAAAATGTGTTTAAAGAAGATGCAATGTATGTTGTCTAATGTTGCTTAACAAATGAGTTTTGGACAAAAGTTGTTAATACAACATTACTCGTCAATTGGATGTAAAACTCTAAAGAGCTAAGTTATGGTAAACCTTCTAATTATTCTAACGTTTAAATATTTACTTGTCTTGCTTATGTTCATACTAAAGATGGTAAACTTAACCAAAGAGCAAAGTGTGTTTTTCTTGATTATGCACAGGGGTTACAGGTGGAAGTGTCTTGATCCTATATCACCTAAATTTCTAGTTAGCAAGGATGTTATAGTTAATGAATCTGCTATGCTACACCATTTAGGTGGAGGTAGAGAATAATGTTACTAATGTGATGGGTCATGAGAATGCAACTTTAGAAACTATTCAAGTTCAAGAAATTCAGCAGTAGCATCAAAGTAGACCCAAGAGAAACATTAAACCTCTTAACATATATGGTTTTGAAGACATGGTTTCTTATGCATTAATGAGCGTTGAAAGTCTAATAAATATGGTGACAGAGCAAGTTCCAGTAATTAAATTCAAACATTATTTGGATTTGATTAATGTACAACATAAATGATTTTGTACTCTATATGAATTTGGTGGATAAGAAAAATGAAGAGTTTCATTCAAGTAGTTTGCTAGAATTCAAACTAATGTGAAGATTTATTGTGAATTTGTCTCAAATCCAACCTGAAAGTATCCCGAAGTGCATTCCATCTATATAATCCAAAGAGCAGCCTAAATGACCCACTTTCATTGGATTTGGGTAAAATGACTAAACTGTTTGGTATCTGTTTTAGAGATATTTTAGGTGTTTCGTGTGTGTTTTAGAGTAGGATATCTCAAAATGTGTGCGTTATGAATAGTTTTGTTCATAGGATTTTGTGAATGAGAGTTCTTTGGTTTTTTGAGAGGGATTTCATTTTGGGGCTTTAGAAGAATTCTTTTTTTTTTTTGTTTTTTTGTTTTGATAGGTAAGTAGGTGAAGACGGGTTTTGAACCTAGGTTTGTGGTACAATAGCCATAGGCTTTAACAACTTAGCAAGCTAGCATCTTTGAATTCTTTGTACTTTGTAATCTTCATTATAGTGAAAGCTTTTGATCATCTTTTCCCATAGATATAAGCAATCTTATAGAAGCACGTAAATTCTTGTGTTATGTGTGATTGTTCTATTGCATTTCTTTCTTTTTTTTTTCTTTTAGATTCACATTGTAGTTAACCTAAATTCAATCTGTTTGATCATAGCATTTGGATTATTGCTATCTTAACCCTTTCCTCTATACACATATACAACACTTGCAGCCACAAACAAAGAATGTCTCCTAAACTTCTTCATCTTCTCTTCTATTTTTTCCTATAATTTTCTATGTTTATTTGAAAAGTATTGTAGTTTGACTAATCTTGGTTGAGTTAGTGCTCGCACACTGAGACATGACTTTTTCATCCTAAAATACAACCATTGGTTGTGTTATGCACTAGAGAAAGTGATTCGGAAGGGGGGAGATTGAATTTAAGGGGTGTCTACATACACAAATAAGTCTGACGAGTACTTGTATTTGTGATCTATGCAATAAGTTTGCGAAGAGCAGCACCTCACGATGTTCATGACCAATCAGATCTTGACATACCAGTAGGTACCAGTAGATCGCTATGATCATTACTATATTTATGCATCCAATCACTGTTGTTTTATTGATACCATAGCCTACGTTTACCGGTGTTGTATGCACTTGTCTCTGGGGACAAAAGTGATCATTTACCATTCAAACTTTGAGGTATATATGGCATTCCTTGCCTATTGATTTAATTGCTTATATAATCTGTTTGTGTGTCTATACATTGTCTAGAATTCTATACTTGAAGAAACTTGCTTTGAACACACAAATATTAGCCAACAACACTTAGTTGACCCAAGAATAGATATTCAGAATGGATGCTTGCTTTGGTCTTACTAAACTCTAGCTTAAACCTTAAGTTGAACTTGAAACTTGGGCCCCATCTCAACCAGCCCAAAGTCATTCTAACCGAACCTAGGTTGTAGCCCCTCTTCTTCTTTGTCTTTTGCTTTATTTTTCTAGGTAAGTTGCACCCATACTTTGGAAGAAGTGCATGTTGTTAATGTATCAACTGTAAGAGGTTAAGTAGTAGTGGTAAGGTGTATTCAGTTAAGTTAGAAATTGAAAATAATTGTAACATAAATGTGAAGTGTCCAAGAATATAAATATAAATAGAGAAGGAGATACTCTAGAAAGGTATCAAAGACTCATTCTTCATTTCTCATTTTTGTATTGTGCCTTTTCATTTCTTCAGTTTCTCCATTTCTTGATGGTATCAGAGCTGCAAAAGACCACAAGTCGGCAACCTCGATCCACATCTCTAGTTGCGATTTGAAGATCGACACAAGCCTGCATTGATCTTCACTCTTCACCTCTAATCTACGACTTCAACTAATCCTCACAAGCTAGCATCAATCTTTCATCCAGATATTGATTGGTAACTTTAAAACTTATTTCAAAATATGAGATTCTTGATTACTCTTCTTCAATTGTCTTTCTTTCATTAACAATGTCTTCTACATCTACTTCATCTAACTCATATGCTTATGTTATTCTTGATTCTGCTACAAGTTCTACCTCCCTTCACAATCTCATCTCAAATCTCTCCTCTCTAGTGACTATGAAGCTAAAACCTGATAATTATCTCTTATGGAAGTCATAGTTTATAATTGTACTTTGTGCATACTATCTCCATTATCTGATTAATGGATCTTTAAATCCTCCTGATGAATTTAGTACTGATTCCGATGGGAAAACTAGTCTGAATCCTACTTATGTTACTTGGTTGAATCTTGACCAGAAACTCCTCACTTGCTTATTCGCGTCGATCTCATAGAGCATTTTTCCACATATCCTAAACATTAAAAGAGCTAGGGATGCCTAGCTGGCCTTGGAGATGCGGTTCTCATCTCTTTAGTGCTCTAACATAATACAGTTGAAAAGTAGGCTCCAGACTATGAAAAAGGGATCATCCACCATTGATTCATACCTTAAACAGATCAAATCTATTGTTGATATGTTGGCTATCGTCTCTATTCCAATCAATGAAAATGATGTGGTCCTTTATACCCTTAGTGGCTTACCTGCAGAGTATAACTCATTTAAGACAGCCATCCATATTAGTCCTCAGTTTATCTCCTTACCGGAATTACATGAGCTACTCTTAGTTGAAGAGATGAAATTTTCACAGTCTCAAGATGATAATTCTCTCAACACATCTCTTGTATCTTCTACATTCATAGCCATAAACAATGATGGTGGTAGAACTGGGAGTCAAGGATTGAGAGGTGGATGTTTTGATGAGGCAGAGGAAGAGGATGATTTCGGAAGTCTAAATTGTTCTTTCAAATCTGTAGCAAGCAAGGCAATTTGGTAATAGATTGCTTTCATAGTATGAATCCAAGTTATCAACGGAAAATGTCTAAACCAGAAGTCCCTGCCCATGGTACAACACCAACAACATGTTGGCAAGAATAATGGTTTAATGGCTATAGAAACGAGAAAAATAGAGAAGTAATGAATTGTAGTAGACTGGTTCGCAACACGTAACAATGTTCTCTTTAAGTCTTTACTTGTCCCCACTATAAATCATCAAACGGATTGCGGGCAAAGAAGACTCTAAGAGTACAATGAATGCAGTGTGCCTCCAATAAGTGTATCAAGATGTTGACTTGAAACAATTCATGAACACTAGTTATCTTCAATATATGCTCCAAAATATCTTTTAGAAGAGAAAAGAGAGAAGAGTTTTTGAAGTGATCAAATTTATGGAACATCCCCCCTTTAAATAAAATTCCAAAAGTCATGAGTGAAAGATTACATGACTCTCCGTAGGGATGCGTAAAGGATAAAATTATCCTTACAAAATGGTATGTGTCTCTTAAGAATATCAGTATAGGCAATATTGTACTAAAATTTTAACTGTCTAAGAGAAAACAGTCATATATCACACCTCTTAGTGGAAAGGTGCATCAAGGGTAAAATGGTCCATAAATATAACAATTAAAAAATGTTAAAAATGAATGGTCAAAACGGTTCAAAAAAAATAATGGTTTAAATAGTTAGTTAATAAGTTAAACCGAGTTGGCTCTTAAAAATTGTTCAACCATAAATACCAAAAACCTGGTGTGTGTGTGACAAGTGGTAAAACTATGTCTTATCTTTTTGGGCTTAACTTACTGGATTTACACCCCCCTACATGCGGTATTTGTGTGTGTGCCACTTGCACATGCACCACCCTTTTTTGGTTTGGTGTACTCAAGTTGGTCCACCTTGTACATGCGTGAGCTTCTTCTTTGCTTGTTTTCAAAAGCTATGGGGAGAAGCATAACTTATAAACCTTTTTCAAATTTCTCTTCTTTCCAATGTGGGACTAAACTTTTCCCACATATAAATCCACACACACATGACAAGACAAAACCACATAAGACAAAATACTTTTCATATAACCTTTTGTTCCAATATTACCTTACTCTAATATTTAAAATACACAACATTCTCCCCTATTTTAAATATGTAAGGACAATATTTTGGAGACTCATACATAAGTATAAAAATAGTGTCTTCCGAACTTAACCATTCTATAGCATAATAATTCAAAGTTCACCAGTGTTATTAGTGACTTTAATCTTGAACTTCTCATACTATTTAATGAACCAGAATTAATTATGTGCATGTTTTCTCAAAAGACCTTTGTGTTATATACATTAGCACTTTTATGGCTCTGTGCTCTAATCCTGATTTTTATGAGTGTTTATGAGTGAAAACATAACTCATCTTGGAAGCGGCCAAACTTCCACACCTACATAGGTAGATCTATCAGAAGTGTTACTATGATTAAAACACTTAAACAAAATTATATTATAGATCTATTAAGAGAAAGAGTTCACCCTCTCCATATCATCATAGTTTTATTAACACTACTAACCTTTGGGATGATTTTGATTAAAGTGTTTTATCTGTATTTATAGCTTTTTTTCCCATTGAACTTGGAGTTTAATACTAAGTTGGGTTTCTATTATAAGTGACTTTAATAATTAATTTCTTTCAAGCCCATCCCGGTAAACGTCTTATAACCTCCATCTTTTCTAAGACCTTTTGTTAACGGATCTGTCAGGTTCTTAAATGACCTTATACTTAATAAATATATTGTTAATTTCTTAACTAACTATCTAATATTACAATGTCTCATACTAATATGTCTTGATTTTTTATTATAAGTTTTATAATAGGCCTTTGAAAGTGTTGCTTCACTATCATAGTTTATAGATATGGGTGGTATTGGTCTTCTTACCAAAGAAATCTCTATCATTAGGTTCCTTAGACACTCTCCTTCTTTATTATATGTTGTTAATGCAATAAAATTTGATTTCATTGTAGAATGAGATAAATATGTTTTCTTTCTTTGATTCTCATGAAATTGTACTATTTCTTAAAGTGAATATCCATCCACTTGTTGACTTAGATTTTCGTGAATTCCAACTAGCATCATAATAACCTTCTAAAATATTTAGAAAACCAGAAAATATATAATCTATAATTTATTGTATTCTTTAGATATTTAAAAACATGTACCAAAGCTTTTCAATGCATGATACTAGGATTGCTAGTATATTTACTTAATTATCCTACAACAAGTACAATATCAGGTCTAGTACAATGCATAGCATACATCAAACTTTCAATCTCACTTGCATATTTTAATTGTGTCATACTTCTACCTTTATTCTATATTAATTTTACATTAGTATCACAAGATATAGAAGCTGGTTCCTTATCAAAATGGTTATACATTTTCAAGATTTTCTCAATGTAGTGAGATTATGATAAAATAATTTTATTTTCATTTCTTAGAATTTTAATGTCTAATATTACATCAACATTTTCCATGTCTTTCATATCAAATGCAAAATTTAAGAAATTCTTAGTTTCTATCACTATATCTATGTTTGTTTCAAATAATAGCACGTCATTTACATAAAGATAAATGATTATTCCATTATTTTCATGGAATTACTATAAACATATTTATCTGATTCATTAATTACAAAACCATAAGAACAATTTCATCAAATTTTTCATGTCATTGTTTAAGAGCATGTTTAAAACCATATAAAGATTTTGTAAGTTTATATACTTTAGATTCGTTACCAAGTAAAATAAAACCTTCAAGTTGTTTCATGTAAACTTCTTCATCCAAATTACCATTTAAAAATATTATTTTTATGTCTATTTGATAAATTACTAATTTATGGATATATGTTAGCACTATTAATAGTATTATTGCAGACAATCTTGTTACTGGTGCAAATATATCAAAATAATCAACTCATTTTTTTTTATTAAAATCCTTTGTTTCTAATCTTACCTTAAAATTTTTAATTATACCATTTGATCTTAGTTTTCTCTTAAAAATCAATTTACATCCTATAGTTTGTGATGCAGAGGGTAAATCAACTAAAACCCATGTTTGATTTGCTATTAGCAAATCCATTTCATCATTTATTGTTTCTTTCCAAAAATCTACATCTCTTGATTTCATAATTTCTTCAAATGTCAAAGAATCACTATCTATATTTAGACAATATGTATGTTTGTTAATATATTCATTTATATCTCTTTCTATAAGATATATATGATATTCTTTGCTTAAATATGCTTCCTTCTTTTTTTTTTTATTCTATTGGTTCATTCGGTTGTCTATTATTTTATGAGAAGTCATAAATATCTTTATTATTATTTCTAATTCTTTCTTATTTATTGTTTTTGATCCAATTGTGTTTTCATAAAATACTGCATCTCTAGATTCAATAATTGTATACTTATTTATAAAATCATTATCTTTCATTACTAAAAATTTATAAGTTGGACTATTTTGTACATATCCAATAAATACACATTCAACTACTTTAAAGCATAATTTAGGTCTTTTTGGATCTGATTATCTTACCAAAGACTTACACCCCCACACTTTTAAATTATTTAAATTTGGGGTATGTCCATTTCATATTTCATATGGTGTTCTCTTAGTAATTTTATTAGATATTCTATTTAAAATATAAACCACAGTTAATAAAGCTCACCCCACAAATTTAATTCTAAATTTGAATTACACAACATAGCATTAACCATCTCAATTATTGTTTTATTTTTTCTTTCTACTATACCATTTTGATGTGGAGTATATGGGGCAGTAAGTCTAATCCCCTGATTTTTATATAAATTTGTAAAATCATTATACATGTATTCTCCTCCCCTATAATATCTTATAGATTTTATTTTTTATTTAATTGATTCTCAACTAGAGATTTAAAAGCTTTAAACTTTTCTAATGCTTCATATTTATTACTTAGTAAGTAAATCAAGAACAATCATCTATAATAAAAATTATAAAATATATTTTTCCCCCTCTAGTAATTATGTTAAATAAATCACATATATCACTATATTAAATCTAAAACTTGTGTTTTTCTTTCAATGTTTTGAAAATATTTTCTAGTTAATTTTGTTTTCACACATATTTCGCATCTAGTATTGTTTTCATTTGCATGCATAGGAATTAGATTTAAACTAACCATGACTTTCATATAATTATAATTTATATGTCCTAATCTAGTATGCCAAATATAAAAACACTCAAGCAAGTAAGAAGAACTAACATTTTCATTCATATATTAAGTTTGAACATTCCTCCCCCAAGGCATAATCCTTACCCACAAAAGACCCATTCCTCGACAAAATAAATTTGTCGGACTCAAAGACTAATTTAAAGTCATGTTTGATCAACAAACCGGCTGATACAAGATCTTGTATCATTCTAATTTCAGGAACATGTAATACATCATTTAAAATGATGACTTTCCTAAAAGTTAATTTCAATATGATATTCCCTTGCCTATGATCTTTTCAGTTGAATAGTTTCTCATGAAGAGATTTTGTCCATCATGTGTAGCCTCATAAGACGCGAACATGTTATGATCCTTACAAAGATTATTGGTGGCACCTGTATTTATCCACCAATCCGAGTCATCTCCAACCATGTAAATGAAATTCCAATGTATAAATCCTAGAAGGTGGTGAATAGGATATTTTTAAAAATTCTTTTTAAATTACCCCAAATTCAATTATTATATAATTGATTAAATTGATCCCAGAGTTTAACTGCAATTGAATTGTGAATATGTTCTATTAGATGAGTGCAAAGCTTGACAATATAAATGATAAATGAAAAATCAAACCACAAGCAATCACAATATACACAAGATATATAGTGGTTCGGCACAACAGCCTACATCCACTCTCAAAGACTCACTACCGAGCAAAATAATTTTATTAAGATTGATAGTATTACAATCAAGGCTAAAATTAACAAAAAGCCTAATTTATTTGCCAAACAAGCTATACCTGGTGTCTCCAGTGGATGTAGTCTATGGTTTACTCTTTCAGTGTCTCCGAAGGAAGAGCTATGGGTCTACACTATCAGTGTTTCTAGCAGTAGTACTAATTTTTTCGATGTCTCCGGCAGGAGAGGTCTCAATACCTTAATAAAAATTAAAGGCAAGTGTTTATCTCTTGAAAGTTGATGTTACTTTACATACACGTTGGGGTTGTTCCTCCTTGAACAAAATGTGACTATAGCTCCCCAAAGCTTTTTGGTTGGCTCCTTATGCTAGTTAAGCCAATACTGGTGGGTTACTCTTTTCTTGAGCAAGGTGTAATTATAGAACCCACATTTTTTTCTCAAAGGTTTAGAAAACTCTTGGATTCTTTCACTTGATGATTTGCCTTAGAAGGAACAAGCTGGAAGTAAGGAATGGTCTTTTTGGGTATAGATTTTCCTATCTAAGTTTATAGAGAGGTTTCCCAAAAGTTAAATAATTTAAACTCTCACAATATTCTCGAAACAAGAGCAAGAGAGTTAAGATTTAGTTCATGACCATTAGTTGATCATTTGAAGTTCACCCCCTCTTATATTGGACGAAAATGATTCTTGTCCATTGGATTAGAACATTCCTTAATGGTCAAGAAAGATGGGTCATTGATTAGAAACTAATTTTTAAAGTTTAGACAGTTATATAGTATTTCTACTACTTTGGATCGATCCAAGTACAAAAAACACTCAGAACCTGTAACCCGAGAGTTATTGGTTCGATCCTAGATCGATCCAAATTTTTTGGATCGAACTAGGAGGTTTAGATTGATCCAAAATCACAAAAAATAGTTTCAAACCCCTTGGGAAAGCTGCAGTGACTTGGGATCGCCCCTCCATGGTCTGGGAAGGTCCGTGGACCTTTAGAACCCTTCCTTGGACCCTTGATTCACTTTGACAACTTCACATTACCTGATTTACTTTCTGTGAGCTTGGAGTAAGTTGTGAATCATTTAGGATGATTTGTCGACTCCCGGATTGACCTCTTGAGGCTTTCTTGGCACTTGATGATGATCTTCATGATGCTTTAGTCTAGGAACATCCTAAACTATAACATGACTCCACTCATGTCCTAGTCTATACAATGCATGTATTTTGTAGTTCATGAAATTTACAACACATTATATTTGCAGTAAATTTCAAAAATCATTGCGACTAAGTTGTCTTAAACAACATTTACTTGGGCCTTCTTAAAAAAACAACAATCCCGTTTGTAGTGTCCCGGTTTGCCACGATGATAACATGCTCATTTCTTATGTTTCTTCTTCTTATCTTTCTTGGTGTCCTTGTGTTGGTGAGAATGCTTCGAACTCTTGTGTTTCTTATGACTTGGTTCACTAATTTCAATTAAATTTTTTTTAAAAAAATTTTAGATTTCTTTTCATTTTTCTCCCTTATATGGGGTTTTTCTTCAATATGATGATGTTGAAGAAGTTCTTCCATAGTCATCTTCAACTTACTATGTTTAAGAACTCTTTTATAGTCTTTACAAGAATATAGTAATTTTGAAATTACCATATTAACAATGACATATTCATCAAAATTGGATCCTTTGACAATCAAATTATTAATAATGATTTGAAACTGATAAACTTGATCAATGATGAGTTTTCCATTCGTCATAATAAAATTTAAAAATTGACTTACAAGATATGATTGATATCTAGCATCTTTTGTCATGTCTTTCCTTTAAAGCGCTTCCCATAGATCATTTGCTGTCTTAATAGATTGGTAAATGTCAAAGAGTGAGTCTATTATCGAATTCAAGATGTAGCCCATGCATGTGTAGTCATATGCCTCCCACTTTTGTTTCCTTCGGATTTCATCAATAGTAGCATCATTGAAAATAGTTGAACATATAGATGTAAGGACATATGAAACTTTCAAAGTAGTCAAGATGAAATGAATTTTTTGTTGCCATCATTTGAAATGAGTTCCATAAAAATTTTCAAGTTTAAGAGCATTTGGGTTAAACATAGAAGAGGATGATGTAGCCAATAAGACACAGTAAAGGCTTAAAATTGTTAGAAAAAATAGTGGTTTAATGGCTACATAAACAAGAAAAAATAGAGAAGTAACGGATTGACATAAACTAGTTCACAGAACGTTCTCTTTAAGTTACTTGCCTTCACTATATATAAGTCAACAAATGGGTTACAGATAAGGAATGTCCCCCCTTTAAATAGAATTCCAAAAGTCATGAGTAAAAGATTACATGACTCTCTGTGGGGATCGATGTGTAAAGGGTAAAACTATCTTTATGAAAAGGCATGTGTCTCTTAAGATTGGTAGGGGCAATATTGCCTAAAATTTTAACTGTCTAAGAGAAAACGGTCATATATTACACCTCTTAGTTGAAAGATGTGTCAAGGGTAAAATGGTCGATAAATATAAAACTATTAAAAAAAAAAAAGGGTCAAAACGGTTCAAAAAAAATAATGGTCAAAATAGTTAGTTAATAAGTTGAACTGAGTTTGGTTCTTAAAAATGGTTCAACCGTAAATACCAAAAATTGTTGTGTGACAAGTGATAAAACTATGTCTTGTCTTTTAGGCTTAACTAATTGGATTTGCACCCCCTATGCTCGGCATTTGCTCATGCGTCACTTACACGTGCACCAGCCTTTTTTTGTTTGGTGTACTCAAGTTTGTCTATCCCATGTGTGTGTGAACTTCTCCTTTACTTGTCTTCAAAGGCTATGAGAGAGGCATAACTTGTAAACTTCTTTCAATTTTCTCTTTTTTCCAATATGGGACTAAATTTTCCCACATACAAATCCACACACCCATGACAAGACAAAACTACATAAGAAAATACTTTTCATATAACCTTTTGTTCCTATATTACTCTATTCTAATATTTAAAATACACTGCACGACATATATAGCTGGGCAGTATGCTCCGAATCCTTCTTTCGCTAATTAACCACACTATATTGATCCAACATGGTATTTGGATACCGGAGCATCCAACCACGTCACACCGGACATTAGTAATCTCTTTCTTCACTCACCTTATATAGGAACAGCTAAAGTAGTTGTTGGTAACGGGCAAACACTCACAGTACAAAATACTAGTAATGGTTTAATTTGTAACCCTTTTTACAATTTTCAGTTACAAAATGTTTTGCATGTACTGTCCTTGTCTACAAGCCTAGCATCAGTTCACAAACTTACTAAGGATAACAACTGTTTGATATCATTTAATGGGGATAAATATTTATCCAAGACAAAAGCACGAAGCGGATGATCTGTCAAGGATACAGTAAAAACGGGATTTATCCCTTACCCAACATGTACAAGAATCATTCGGCTCTAGTAGTTTTTCAACACTGAAGCGTAGAACACTCAGTCTGGCACAATCGACTGGATCACCCACATTTGCACACCACTCTCTATATTACATAGCTTGAATGAACATTTTTCAGATTTTGCTACATGTGTCAGTTGTGACTTGGCCAAGAGCCACAAACTTCATTTGGATAGACCTAATTCCGTAGCCAACTTTACCACTTGAAATAATACACATGGATGTGTGGGGTCCCTCGTCGACACCCAGTCTCTAGTTTCTGATAGTCTGTTATACTTGTAGATGATTTTTTTTCGGTATACATGGATATATCTGCTAAAGAACAAATCAAGCGTGTTCTCCATATTCAATGAATTTAAGGTAAAAATGAAAAAACTTTTGTCTAACACCATTAAGATAGTTTGTTTGGATGGTGGTGAGTACGTGAACAAATCTTACATCAAATCTCGTGTCCATTGCAAAATGGAATGACTGAGAGGAAGCATCGGCATATAATTATAACTACTGTAGCATTACTACAAACAACAGCCGTGCCCACTTTGATATAGGGAGAAGCAGCTCTTATTATTGTATATCTCATAAACAGAATGCCCACCACAATTTTATAAGGTAACACTCCATTTTAAAGACTTTTTAACACCAGTCCATATTATACCTTTCCCTATGTTTTTGGATGAGATTGTTTTCCATGCCTCGGCCTTATGTGTCAAGCAAACTAGAAACAAGATTTTCAAGATGTCTTAGCTCGTCCAATATTTCTAATTGTACTAACGGCTCCTTTTCACATGTGCCTAATTCCTTATTTAATAAAAATACATCTATCAATTCTCAGCCGTTAGGTCCTTCCTTAATATCACAATTGTTAGATCCACCTAACCTTAATGAGCACGTGCATACTTCAACAAATAATGACATTAATCTCTCACCATCAGATCAGAATGATCATATCTGTCCATTGAATTCTTTTCGCCCATCGTCTTCTTTACCCATTGGCTTATCGTTTTCACCCGATAACTTGTCGTCTTCACCCAAAACTCCGAATTCCAACCCGACACGAATTATTGAATATTCTGGATTTTTAAATACTGACACTTTTACATAATCTTCCTTTACCCATTCCATATTACCAAATACTACTAGTTTGAATACCCATCCCATGATCACAAGATCAAAGTTTGAAATATCCAAACCAGTACACAAATTATGTCTTCAAACTGATCTTGTTCAAGATTTTGAGCCTATTACGTAGATAGAAGTTGCAAGACATGCTCACTGGCTTCAAGCAATGTTTGAAGAATTTCAACCATTTCAAAAACAAAACACTTGGGAATTGGTACCTCCATCAAAGACTCAAAGATTAATTGGATGCAAAGGGGTCCTAAGAGAGATTCTAATGGAAAAATAGTTCATTACAAAATTCGCTTGGTGGCCAAGCGCTTTAATCAACAGCCAGGCTAGACTTCAGTGACACTTTCAGTTCAGTAGTCCAAAGAACGACAGTTAGATTGGTTTATCCATGGCAATTCATTTTCATTGGAAAGTTCAACATTTGGATGTCAAAAACACAGTTTTAACCGGTTTCATTGAAGAGAATATTTATACGATTCAGCTCGAAGGTTTTGTTGATCCTACAATGCTTACACATGTGTGTCATCTTAAGAAAGCCATTTACGGTCTTTGTCAAGCCCGAAGATCGAGGTACTCCAGATTCTCCAAGTTTCTTATAACTCAAGGTTTTCAGATATGTCAAACAGACCATTCGCTGTTCGTACATCATGCATGTAACTCCATTACTTTACCTTTGTTATATGTGGACAATATTGTATTGACATGCAACGATACCGAGTTTATAGCTCAGTTACTTAAATCCTTTAATATCACTTTTGACATGCGTCAATTAGGAGAAATGGAGCACTATTTGGGTATAGAAATTGTTAAAACAAAGGATGGTATTGCATTGTCACAATCTACTTATGCCCGTAAGCTTCTCCAAAAGCCGGGATGTCAGATTGCAAACCATCTTCTACCCCCATGGCTTTAATAGTCATTCCATCTGATACAGATCCATTGTATGCTAATCCCACATTTTATAGAAGATTGGTGGGCACGCTACGGTACCTGACAATCACTCGGCCTGATCTAGCCTTTGCAGTTAACTCAGTCTGTCAGAATATGCATGAGCTGTGGAATTCACATTATCAAGCAGTCAAACGGATACTAAGATATATTAAAGGGGCATCTTACTTTGCATTACACTACTCTTCGATTCCATTGGTTCTTTGAGTGTTCTCTGATTCAGACTGGGTCAGAGATGCATGCATTAGATAGGAAGTCTATAAGTGAAGTAATGTGTTTATTTTGGCTGTAGTCCTACTCTCTGGTCTGCTAAAAAGAAACCCACTATCTCATGTTCATCTGTAGAGGTTGAATATGGTTGTCTAGCATCTGCTGTGGCCGAACTCTGTTGGCTACGTGTGTTTTTACAGGAAATTAAGCTTGCATTACTATCTCTACCTATAATTTGGTGAGATAACTCGTTGGCCATCTTGTTAGCCTCCAATCCTGTATTTCACAATCACATGAAACACAGAGTTGGATTATCATTTTATACGAGAGGAGGTCATGTAATGAGTTCTTTGTATTCGTCACATTTCTTCTGAGGAGCAACAGAAATTCTAACAAAGGCCTTGTCACTACCGAAATTTTTTAGGTTCAGGTCCAAATTTCGAGGGGGCGGGGGAGGGGGTTTAATGTATCAACTGTAAGAGGTTAAATAGTAATAGTAAGGTGTCTTCAGTTAAGTTAGTAGTTGAGAATAGTTGTAACAGAAAGGTGACATGTCCAGGATACATGAACTGTAATCAGGTGATGCACCTAACATTGAGATTAATATAAATAGAGAGGGAGATACTCCATAAGGATATCTCAGACTCATTCTTCATTTCTCATTTCTGATATGTGCCTTTTCGTTTCTTCAGTTTGACTAAATGGACACTTGTGCCTTGATTGGCCAATAATGCAGTATGTCGATTACCACAAAATTGGAGTCTTGGAATGTTGGGTTAATGTCTTGTATTCAACCAGAGATATAATTGGGGATGATGATCCGAAAAACCCGAATATGACCCGAAATTTTGGCGAAGGTGAGCAAAGTGAATCCTTTGCCCATAAGGGTCCAGGGGCAATGCCCCCAGCCAAAATTTTTCTGACCCGTTTTGTATCCGTGCAGATTAGGGTTTTGGGGGTTTATATTTAGGGTTTTCTCAATTTCCGTGCTGTCGCGCTGTTCATTGTAATCTCTGTTCTTCGATCATAGTGAAAGCTCTTCTCTTTTTTGTGCCTGTGGACGTAGGCTTCAAAGCCAAACCACGTAAATCGTTTTGCTCTTGTGGTGTGATTGTATTTTGTTTTATTTTCTCTTTTCTTCTTTATTGCATATACGATCATAGATCTAGGTTTCCGTATAACAAATTGGTATCAGAACTTAGGTTGATTGTTTCAATGGCGGCAAAGTACGAAGTTGAGAAGTTCGATGGGCAAAATAGTTTCAGTCTTTGGCGCGTTAAGATGCGTGCATTGTTGGCACAATAGGGACTATACAAGACGCTATTAGGGAATGATAGATTACCCGTGACAATAAAGGAAGACGAACAAGAAGAACTTGACATCAAGGCACTTAGTGCGATTCAATTATGCCTGTCTGATGAAGTTCTATGAGAAGTTGCTGATGAGATGACGGGGGCTAGATTATGGCTTCGCTTGGAGAATTTGTACATGACAAAGTCTCTCACGAACAGGTTGTATCTCAAACAACGCCTCTATACGTTGAGGATGAGAGAAGGTATG
>JAOXJP010245916.1:0-22596 GCA_025762735.1 Platanus orientalis | reverse complement strand
TAGATGATTGCACTTTCCCTCTAGATTCTCCAAGAACCTCTTTTGCTACTCTTTTAATGCAACCAACCATCTCATTCTTTAATGCTCTCTCTAATTCCCATTTGTTGGATGTACCCTTCCCAACATCAGATGGTTTGAAAACCAGTAGTACCACCAAGGGTGAAAGCTTTCTAATGGATTGTTGTCTTAAGCCGAATTAACACAATGGATATGCTTAAAAAAATGAGACCTTTCATGTGCCTCTCTCCTCAATGGTTCCCTTTGTCTAAAAGTGATGGTGAATTAGGACATCACATTTTCTTACACTGCTCTTTTACTTACAAGGTATGGGTATATTTCATATCACACTTGGGAGTCAATTGGATTATGCCAGAAAAGACAACTCAGTTTTTTTCTTCTTGGTGGAGCCATGGATCAAAATGATAGAAGTAAGCAGTTTGGAGAAAGTTTCTTACATGCTATTTTATGGGGAATTTGGAGGGAATGGAACAATAGAATATTTAATAACAAAGTTAGAAACTATGGTGAGATGATTGAGACTATCATTAAGGAGCTGGGTGGTTTGATGCTAGCTATGATGGAATTCAAAAGTCTATTTCTCTCTAGCTTCCTAAGGAATTGGGTGCCGGCCATCTCTTGTTCACAACCAATCATCCATGCGCCCATGGCCCTTTGTTGGAAACTTCCGCCAGATGGTACCTTGAAGCTCAATTTTAATGGGGCATCTAAAGGGAATCTCGGGCCTACAAGATTTGGATGTGTGTTAAGAGATCACAATAGATGCATATGCAGAGTTTAATGTGGTCCGCTCGGCATTTGCAATTCCACAAAGGCTGAAACTCTTTCCATGCTTTTAGGGCTTAGAGAGTTAAAGAAAATGGGTATCCTTGGTTGTGCCATTGAGGGTGATTCGGCGGTGGTTATTGGATGGGGTAAAGGAGAGGAGTGTCAATCGTGGCGAAGGTGGAATTTGGTATATGAAATTAGAGAATTCTCCTCAGAGCTAGGATGCTCATACTCCCATGTCCCTCGAGAACAAAATTCGGAGGCCAACAAATTAACTAACTGGGGCGTTGGGCAGCCTTCTATGTATTTTGGTTAAGCTTCCCAAAAAAAAACAGTTGGTCGATATATGTTGTTGTACTCATATTTTGTAATCCTCTTTCTCTTTCAATAAAATTTCATTTATTTATCGGAAAAAAAAAAAAAAAAGCAGATTTCAGTTGGTGGGCTCAAAGGTAATAGTTGTAGGAGTTAAAATCAAGAAAAAACTTGTGTTAGAGATGTTCAAAGATATCAAGAATTGTTTGATTATCATCCAAGTAGGAATAGGGGTGGTTATAGAACTCTTCATCATAACGGAAATGGATCAGTAAGCGGGCTACCACAGAGAAATTGCAAGAAACCCATGTGATGTTTCACCTGCTAAAATACAGAGGCATAGCAAAGACGATTTCAATAGGGGGCAACAAAGCAGATGTCAGTTGGTGGGCTCAAAGGTAATACTTGTAGGAGTTTAAATCAAGAAGACATGCTACCAATCGAAAACAAGGTCAATCTCTAGGCAATGCGGGAAAGCAGTGGCCCATGATGTAGTTGATGACAATCTCTCATGGGAATGGGTTAGTGTAGCACCTAAACAGTTTCTGGGATGAAACTAATTTTCATTGTTGATTGCCTATAGGAAAGGCCGTGCAATTATATTCCATCAATTTGAAATGCCTCTCATTCCATCCATGGATGAAAGAAAACTTTGATGATATTGGAAGGTCTCTGGAACTCTTTTGGAGGTGAATCAAAGGACAGAGACACTCTTGAAATTGAAGCAGCTTAATTGAAAATGATATATAAAGGTATTGCTCAAATTCCTCAATTGATTTTGAGAATGGGCAGAGATGTCATTTTCCCGTCAACATATTTCCAAAAAAATGACTTGCACATTCTGGAGAATAGAGCTCAGGCATTCCACAGATGAAAGAAAGAAGAAACAGAGAGGTATACTAGGGCCACATGGCATTGGGAGAGAGTTCTACCAACTGAGTGTGACCCATAGACCAGAATAATCAAGGTAGAAATCAGGACAAATGGAGTCTACGTCAGTTGGTCAGAGAGGAAGTGAGAATTTTTTAATTTTGAAACAGGACTTGATTAAGCCCATGGGCAGTGCTCTAATTCAGATTCCTATGCACCCACTAATCACGTGAAGGATGAGAGCAGTTAGTGGATTTTGCCTAGTCCTTGGCAACAAATGGTCGACTGTATGATAGGTATATAGATAAGTTTAAATCAGCCAGTGATTAGTATTTTTGGAGGATCCCTTCTCTCTTTTTTTTCGATAATTAATGAAAACTTTATTGAAAGAAAAAACATAATGATACAACAATATTAGAACCAACAGTTTAAAAAGGAATATATGGCCCAGAATACATTGAATGTTGGTCCACTCCCCAATTTGCTAAACTATCAGCAATAGAATTTTGCTCCCGTGGAAAAAGTGAGAATGAGCAACCGATGTCCAAAGCTATCTCCATAACTTCGTACACCAAGCTCCAAAGTTCCCACGAATTGCATTCCTTCCCTTAATCCCAACCGACCACTATAACTGAGCCTCCCTCAATTAAGAGCCCAGAAGCCCCCAATCTTTTGAGTTCTCTAATCCCCATAAGCATACCCATAGTTTCAGCTCTTGTGGAATTGCATTGCTCCAACGACCCACTCAAGACTTTACAAATGCCCCCATTATGGTCACGGATCACACACCCAAAACCAGCCGGTTCAGGGTTACCTTTAGATGCACCATCAAAGTTCAAGTTTTAAAATGCCTTGAGGTGGTTTCCTCCAACAAAGAACTCGAGGAGTTTGAGTTAGGGATGATAAGCATGGGATTGCCGTGACCCAATCTCTTAAAAAAATTGCTAGTAATAAGTCTTTGAATTCCAGAGATGCCTTCAACTAACCACCTAATTCCTTAATAATGGCCTCAATCACCTCCTCACAACTTCTAGCTTTGCCGAGGAAGATTCTATTGTGTCTCTACCGCCATATCCCCCATAAGATAGCATGTAATAGACTATCCCCAAACTTTGTGGATCTTATAATTGCCCCAAAACTTTTCCATGAGAAAAACATTTGATTTAACTTCTCCGACATTACACAATAGCAGCCCATGCGAGATATGAAGTGAGTCCATACCTTGAAAGTGAAGGAGCAATGAAGAAATATATGATGAACCGATTCCCCATCCTCTTGGCATAAAGAACACCATTGAGGGGATAATAGCATGAATGGTCTTCTTCTTTGGAGCATGTCCATCATATTGATCCAAAATAAGACAACAGCCCATAAGAAGGCTTTAACTTTAGGTGGGACCGTGGGATTCCAAATCATCCTATGCGGGAAGGATAAGTCGGTAGATGAAGTATTAAAGAGAGCATTGAAAAAATATTTGGAGGTGAATTTCCCTTAAGACTCAAGTAACCAAACCCGTTTATCAATGGCCCTCCTTAAAAGAAAGATAGATTGAAGAGAATCAATGAGAGATGTAACCGATTGGGCCTCTCAATCATACAATTCCCGTGAAAAAAGGAGATTAAAAGAAATGCCATTAGGGGAGTTAAACAAGATATTGGCCACCACCGCCTCTTTTTGAGTGGAAATAAGGAATAGACAGGGGTGCAAAGATGCCAAATTCAACTCCCTCCACCATAAATCCTTCCAAAATTTTATGGAATGACCATTACCAAGTGCAAACTTGGTAAAAGGTAGCAATATGGGGTATAAATGACAAATGTTTGTCGATAAAAGGGACCATAAAGCGGTAGATTGAGAAATGCAATCTCATCCATTTGGATGACGCTCATTTTTGTGAGAGATTGTGGAATGACATAATGAGTCTCGTTCCGTAGAAAAAAGCCATAACCATTTATCCAACAAAGCCATATTTTTCTCTTTGATCCTCCAAATCCCTAACCCTCTTATTGATTTAGGTCTGCATACATCTTGCCAATTAGCCAGGTGGTCCCTTTTATCCATGCCTCCATCCCACAAGAATTCCCGTTGGTATTTTTCTACCTTGAGAATGATCTTTGAAGGCATTTTGAATAATGACATGTAGTACACCGGTAAGTTAGATAAAGCTGCTTTGATTAAGGTGATTCGACCTCCCATTGAAATGTAGGATCGGTTCCAACACTCCAATTTGCCTTGGATTCTTTCCACTACTAGACTCCAAAAGGACAATGATCTTGAAACTCCTCCCAACGGTAATCCCAAATACTCCATCGATCATCCGTCTATTTTGCATCCCACGATTTGTGAAAATATCGACACCTTTTCCACCCCCACCACTATTCCTGCAATTGTGGGAGGGCCTTCTCTTGGGAGAGCCTTGCTTCCTCAGTTGTGATAACGAGCTAGAGTTAGAGGAATCTCTTGGACATCAATTCCATGGGAATGACTCTTTGGAGGAGCATAAAAAATTGTGGAGGGATGAAGTTGTCTCTGACACCTTCAACTAGAGTAACTCTTCTTGGCATCATTCCCACAATAATCAGGACTTGGAACTTGCTCTTTGTGCACAGCCTGTAGAATTCAACACAAAGTTGAAAGAATATAATAGAGCGATTTCTGATGATCTCGAAACCTTAGAAGGGGCCTCACTTCAAAAGATAGCAGATTTAGACAGCAAATTGGACGAAATGGGTACATTTTCCCATTAAGATTCCATGGCTAAAGAAGAATTGAAGAGTGTGTTGTTGGCAATAGAAATGCTGAGTTCGATGGTTGAAGAAGATAAAAACAAGAGTACTTCCACAATATTGCAAATATGCGTGAAAAAAGGATAAACTCCGAGGCTGCTTTCGAATGTAACTCATGTGGATGATGAAGTCACAACTCAAACGATATTGTCCCATTCTACACGGAGCTGTATTCCAAGTCACGAGCATATTAGACTTAAACTGAATGGGCTGGATTTTAGCATGAATTTTAATGAGGATAGGTACATGTTGAAGAGGCCTTTCGGCACTTGTGGTGATGAAGACACAATTCAAAGCCACATTGTGCAATTCTACGTGGAGTTGTATTCTGACCTGCATGCTTTTAGACCTAAACTGGATGAGCTGGATTTTAGAATGATTTCTAATGAGAACAGAAAAATGTTGGAGATGCTTTTCAGAGACTTGTGAGTGATGAAGTCACAACTCTAAAACAAAGCCTAATTCATCTACCAGTTGTATTCTGAGCTACATGCATTTAAACCTATACTAGATGGGCTGAATTTTAGTATGATCTCTGATGTGGATAGGGACATGTTCAAGAGGCCTTTCAGGGAGGACAAAGTTCTCAAAACTGATTTTTTTTTTGGGGGGGTGGGGGGGGCATAATACATCCCTAGGACTGGATGGGTGGGTTCTACTTGGCTTCTTACAAGATATGTTGAGGTGAAGAGCTATTAAAAGTTTCTAAGGAGTTTTATGAGACTTGCACTCCGGGATAAGGGGTTCAGTGTATTGCTTATTGTTTGGTTTCCAAAGGTTGTATGTGCCAATAAAAGGTCATTACCCAGTGCTGGTCCTGTAATTAAGGGATGTTGGGAGGGGTGGATGGGATACAAACCTAACCTTCGGCTTTTTTTTTGGCACAAAGTGGCTGCTCACCAGACTTGAACCCATGTTGTCACACAGCCAGCCCAGGCCACTACCATAGCCAATAAGCTTGAGGATTTCAGAACCATTGGCCTGATTGGGAGTGCCTATTTAGATACAATCTAAGAAACTTGAGAATCAAAAAGGCTTACGGTTCTACAAGAAAAGAAAAAATTTAGACCATGTGATCATTGCTAATGAGTGTCTAATGCTCACTTTAAGCATAGAAAACACTGATAAGCAAAAGGACATATATGGCTTTCTTTGCTCTAATCATAGCTGCTTGTGGTGACTTAATAGACCAAGCTCAAAGCTGAAGATTTGTCATCATCGTGCAGGCCTTACCCAAACTATTCCAGTCAGCTAAATGAGTCCAGTTCTACTGTTCCACTCTTAAACTAGGGAAATATTTTATGATGCCATAGCATGAGGTTGAAGCATCGAGTCAAATAAAGCAATGGATTGAAAATAATTTTCTCTGGCTGAAGTGAACCCTCCTCCATCTGAGCTTGGGACTGGCAGTGCAAGGCACAAGCTTGACACTAGAAACTGAAAAAATCACTAATTTCTGGTTTCGGTCACACATGCATAAGACACTATCAACCATAGTCAGCAACAATCAGATGAACCAAAACAAATCACTTACATGGGTAATTTCATATTGTTGCTTCTCAAGTCAATCACTGAAGACAATTCGGAATTTGAATAACAATACAAGAAAAGAGAATATAAATTCCATTGAACAGAAACAAATAGTTTCCCTACCAAAGAAAGAGAACAGTAAACAAAATAAAACAACAAAAAACCAACAAGATAGTCCAACAAAAATGTTTTACAAGGATATGCATTTAACTAAAAGCTATAGCAAATTCAACAATAGGATAAATCTTTATGAAACATAAACTCCCATTTGGCTCAAAAATTACTTTGAACATACCTGGCATAACATCCAAATTAACTGACTTTGATCCTCTCACAACACGATCTCCCTTGCACGACTTGCAAAAGCTCTGAACAAAAATTACACAAAATAGTAACATAACACGGCTGTTTTTTACTACCCAAACTTTAAGAACAGGAAACCAAAATATGAAACCTAAGAGAAACAAAGCAAACTAAAACTTTCTGAAGCACCTGAATCATAATAATGCATTCATTCAGATATAAACTTGTCAAATATAATCAAACATTATATATAAAAACTTCCAGAGAGAATTCAATGGTTTGGAGTATAGAGATGTTTCCAGGCTTGCTGGTCTACCATGTGATAACAAATTTTATTTTATTTTTTGAAGACTGAAATAAGATATCATTAGAAAGAACAAAATACAACAAGGTACCATATTTCACTGGGAGGATGAACTCAAAAGAGTCAAAGAACCATACCCAAAAAACAATACCCCCTTACATTTATTCACCACATTCCAAATCAAATACCAAACACCCTCATTGAAATGCCATTAAGCCCACAAACGACCATGGCACCTTCTGTGGGCACCATGACATTCCACACAAGATGTCACCCTGCACCTTGCTTGACCTCTTAAGTTATCGTCCTGGGCAAAGCCATGCACATGCAAAGCACCAGGACAGGACACACTCAAACACCAAAGCCACGAGATAGCCTACTTGACTACCAACATGCCACCACTGTCACATAGCATATGCTAGTAGTGCCCACATAGGTAGCCTCTGGCCTAAGCCACATGTGCAGTGCTGCCACACCTGGGCCCCAAGCATTGTCCCTAGGGGGAACCCTAGGCAATCCCTCCAGGAAAGCTTATAGCCACCCTCAACCCATGTTAGGGATGTCTCATAGTTTAAGCTCATGCAAGCTAGGAGCATGTCACATGGCACACTGTCTATTGTGCCACCCATGCCTTGACATGCCTTTGCCTATGCCAAGGGCCTGGTCCAACCATTGTGGGACCTTCTCCATGGTTTGCGTAGTCAATCCAAACCCACCTATGGTCCACCTAAGGTCCATACCCAAACACCCCACTTACCAACCTTTACCAATTTACCTTTAAGCATTGGATTGGCTTTTTGAGGTTGATGTCATTAGAGCTTGATCTTAAGACTTCTTGAAGTCTTCAATGTGGCTTGTTTCTTGTTGCTTTGTGGTCTTCCGGTTTTAAGTTCTTCTTAAAGCACTTCCTGAACTAACTTTAACTTACATGATCTTGTACATTTTACAATGTGAAGCTTACATATAAAACCAACAACTGACCACAACTTTACATGTACTTATACAAGTTTTGGAATGGGATTGACAATATACATTATACCTAATATAATCACACCACTTACATTATACTTTTTGTTTTATCTGATTTTTGGAGGGTTTATTCTTAGGTTATAGAACTATCATTTGCATACTTTTTCAGCTTCATTGATTAATTCTAGTTAGAATTAGCTTTCATTCTTAGTTGCTGCCCTGCATTTTCCAGATTTGATTTCTTCTTAGTTTGATCAATTTAAATGGTTTAATCCTAATCTTTTGAGCACCTTTTGGGCCCGTATCAGCAGGTGATAGTTGTAGGGAAGCTTGGTACAATGTGAGAAGCTCACTTCCTAATAAGCTCGTTTGGGAAGCTAATTTCATTCTGCTTCCCCAAGTAGTGGGAAGCATGGTGAAGCAAGTAGAAGCTATTTAGGAAAACAAGCGGAAGTCTCTAGAGTAGAGAGTAGCATGGTGAAGCAAGTGGAAGCTATTTAGGAAAACAAGCGGAAGTCTCTAGAGTCAAGAGTAGCATGGTGAAGCAAGTGGAAGCTATTTAGGAAAACGAGTGGAAATCTCTAGAGTAGGGAGTAGAAAAGTCTGGAGAATCGATTGGGAAGTGATCCAAGAAACAACATTGTATTTTATTTAATGTTAGCATTGAATAAAATACTATTTATGAGATTTAGTAATGATTTTGTAGGGAAAAAATTTAGTATTGAATTTATTATTTATATTATTTAATTCCAATCTAATAACAAATATTCAAATCCAATCATTTTTATACAAGATCTGTTAGTTTGACAATAAGATGTAAGTTATCTACAAAATATCTTACGGTAAAATTTAAGGTATGGCTGGCCATACAAATAACAAGTGGTTTGCATATTGATTGAAATCATTGATTTTAACTTATAGTTATTTACTTTATTATAGTTTTTTGCTTCTCAAGGATTTATTGAGCCCCATTTCCTGTTTCCCACTTCTCGCTTTCGCATTGCTTCCCATTTCGCTTCTCGCTCTGGTAACTATGGTTTAATACCCAAACCATCCTGCATCACACCACTACCAAGAAAAAGAATCACATGGCTTCAGCACCAAACAAGAATATGTACCAAGCAAAGAACCCTTCAATCACTAACTCTTCATTACACCACTCCATTTCCCCCACATTTACAAATGAAAACTGTTTTACTAATCCAAGACAAACCTTGATTACCAAAAAACTACTCAGAACACAAGTCTCAGCACAAGTCTGACTTATATCAAAAAATAAAAACTACTAAAAACTGACTTATAATTAAAACAGTAAGAAAACACAAGTCTCAGCAGTCAGCACAAGCTAATACTTGGTCAGTGTTTTGGTCATAAGTTTGCTGCATCACATCGGATTCGTGAAATCTTGAGCTAGTCAGATAAGTAACACCAAATAGTAGCCAAAAGGGCAAGTTCTGACACCTAAAATAAGGTCACAAGAAAAGGAATGGCCTTGTAACCTTGACTTTCTAAAAGCTGGCCTACTAGAAATAAGATATCTAATAACTAAAAGATTTTCAAATAGAAATAGAAACTACTAAGAAAGCTCTATCTCTCTCAAGAAAATTAAAAAAATAAAATTAATAATATAAAAAAACACTACTACCAAAGCTCTAAAATCTCAAATTAGCAATCACTATTAGTTGCTGGTTGGCTCCCACATCAATCATGAACTTTTACAGTAATTCAATACATGATGTTACAAACATAAGGTCAAAGCGTATAATAAAGGCTATCACTCATTAACTTCTACAACAAATCAAGATTGTAAAGTCCAAGTGTATGATAAAAGAAAGCATCCAGAATAAACACCTACTTTTTGGTCCATGTTCACATGTACACAACACATAAAACGAAAGTGCACACACATTAACAGAAAATTTACAGTATATTATCTACAAATTCATGCCAAAAAGTAAGTTATGACAGATATAATAAGCCATTATACCGTCACAGTTTTCCCAGTTCCACCACACTGTGTACAAGTGGACTGCAACCTGAATGGACCCTTTTGCATGAATATCTGCAGATATAGCAGAACACCCATCAATTAGCTATTTACACCGAAAATCTGAATGTAGATCAACAATAGAAAATGGCTGCAAAGAAGACTGACCGTTCCTGAGCCTCTGCATGGTTTACATGTTTCAGGTCTGGTTCCAGGGGGGACACCAGTACCACCTGCATACGACAGTTACATAATGTTAACAAATATACTGGCATTAGAAACTCTGTTTAACGTTACAGAACCAACAGAACCAACCATACAAAAAGAAATAACAATGATTGCATAGGCAGAACACTTCTAGATAGTAAAGAATACCATTAAATCAAAAGATTATTGTCATACCACAAGTTTCACAAGGTAAAACAGTTTGAAATGTCACAGTTTTAGTGCACCCCTGAACAGCTTCCATGAATGACAATTCGAGGGAAACCTATACACAATAAACAAACAAAAAAAAAAGTGTGAATGCTTAGTGAGATGAGTTCCAACAAAATTCAAAGATCAGAAACTTTAAGCTAGTTCAATTCATCAATATATAAAGTAAGATGAGAACCTTGACATCCTGGCCGCCAAAACCCCTCTGATTGAATATATTCTTGAAGAACTAGTCTCAATTGTACAATGTGCCAGATACAACATATAACAAGACCAAAGTTAGACGACAATGTTGAAATTAATTTTCTGAAGAATAAAATGAAGATTATATAAATAAGCACATCCAATTCCAATTTAGACCATACTCAGCAATTGGAAAATGTGTGAAAATACAACAGGAGAATCAAATTTCAATCCATGATATTAGCTAACCACAATTTTAACAGAAATTAAAAAACATTTAGAAGCAGGATAGGATGGTATTTTGGGTGACAATAACTTTTAATGTAGTCAGGATTAGGTTAATTTGTATTAGTTTCATGTTAGTTAATTTGGTATCAGGGCACCAGATATTTCCCTTTTGGTTTAGCATCAATTTGGTATCAGAGCACAAGATCATTCCCTTTTGGTCTTGCATCACATTCCTATGGCTGTAGTACTACTAAAGCTGATGATATTGATAATGTTGATTGTAATAAATAATTCCTAAAGAAGTTACTTGAAACTGTAAAATTTACAGCATCAACTTATGTAATCGGTAGTGTCATGACATGACAACAATACGGGACTATGACACAATGTAGCATTCAACTGTCACATTATTGTACAACCCCTAATACAAACAAATGAAAGAAAATAAGTATCCTGGAATTTTATAAAGAGAGCAATTTAGTCTTAGAAATAAGTATCCAGAAAATAGCAGAGAACTTAAAAGGAATTCTAGGATTTATATCAGGCATAGATTGATGAAGAGAACCTGACTCAACAGGGCAGAGAATACCTTCTACTAATAGGGCGACTTGATCAATAACTTGTTCAGAAAACCCAGGCAAAAAGTGATGCTTCTGCAGAAATCCAGAAACTTGAATCTTTTAATGGTGATTATCTCAGGCCATCCGAATGGACTGCAGAGATACTCCAGCAGGTAGGTCTCAACAGAGTATAGAAAAAAAAAAAAAAAAAGAATAAGGAGAAAGAAGAAGAAAGAATAGGGAAGAAGGGGAAGAGAATCAAGAAAATTCAAAATATAGAATAAGAGAAGAGAGAAGACTAGAGACTACAATCTCTAGGTTTCGTAGCACCAACCGTCATAGATACTAGGTAAAATCAAAACTTTATTTCAAATATTCAATGAATTCTCTATACATGTCGACCACTCATATTTAAAGACTCCAACACTTAAAACTTAGAAATACCTAAAATAGAAACATACCCCATAACTTGGACTCCAAATTTTGACTTTCTAAATAAAAACAAAACATTAAACTCCCTATTGGAGTGGCTGTAGACCAGCCCACTTTATGGACCCATCTTTGACTATTTGACCCTACTAAAAAGACAAAAATAACCCTTGGCTCTAAAGGCCTTGTTAAAATACTACCCCATTAAAAAAAAAAACCCTAATACCCTATGGCCGACCAACACTATATCTTGCTCCTCTTTTGGGCTTGGGGCTCCATAAAGGTTGCTCTCTCTCCAACCAATTGATAGCTGTTGCATCACATTCAAGCGCTTTGCTATGGCCTGCGACGAGGCCAAGTCCTACACACGATGAAGTTGTAGTTCCACTTACGGCCAGGGCTTCAAGCCCTTGAGGAAATATAACAATTTGTCCTTCTTGAGCATGTACCTGATGTCCGACATTAGTGTCAAATTTTTTTTCACACAATCCCGAATCATACCAGTGTGCTGCAACCAGTGTAGGTTTCTCCAAACAATGTATTCCACATTCTTAGAGAGGAATTGGTTCTACAAGTCCCGCTTCAGGTCCTCCCAAGAGTCAATAGTGCATTACCCATTTTGGGTGTCATTATACTGCGTGAGCCACCATAGCTTGGCGTTGTCCAGAAGGTACGGTCGCCATCGAGACTTTTGCTTCTTTAGAGTCAGACCTCACTACCCTAAAATACAGGAAATTCTTGAGATCATTTACATCTAGAACGCCACCATTAGCTCGTGGCTTGGACACATGCACCCTGGTGGGCGCCTATGCACCATCACCACCACCTAAGTAGGCTCGGACTGGGGCTGGGGCTGGGGCTGGGCCTGGGCCTGAAAAATATAGAATCCTAGGCCTGAGCCCAACCCAAAAGAATTTATTGGGGGCTCAGGCCAGCCTTGGGCTCATTAATTCATTACAAAAAGTTAAACTTGTAATTACATAAATAAAGAAATGAGGCCCAGCCTGAGGGCCATGAAGTGGTTACATTGGTTTAACATTTTAACATAAGAAAAGTCCAGCCCATTTGCCATTATATAATGTAAATAAATGAGGCCCAGTCCAAGGCCCATCAAGTTGCTACATAGGTTAGCATATAACATAATTTTTTTTGATAGGTAAACATTAGCAGTTAATTTATTAGTAGGTGAAGACGGGTTTTGAACCCAGGTCCATGGTATGTCACCAACAGACTTTACCAACTTAGCAAGCTGACAAACAAGACTATATGTTTGCAACCCAAGGCTCATCAAAAGCACTACATAATATAAAGAAAAAAACTTCATTGTCTACTTTTATTGACTATATGAATCTAAGACTAAGTTCTCTAAACATTTCGGATTAACTAAAACAATTGCTTTCACTCCATATAGGGTGAAGTTTAAGTTCATTCTAAAACGAGAACTCAATTAGCTAACTCTTCATTTACATACTTGGAACACCACATGCCTCAAACCATATCAGATGTTTACCTTCAAGTTGGATTTAAAATAAATAAATAAACTATGAGCATTAAGACAAAATGACATCATAAGTCTCATATTTGAAAGAACCTCATCTCATAACTTCTAAATTCTAATATTTATACTTATATTATTTTCCTCTTTTTATTTAATTATTTAAAAAGCTCAGGCACATACAGGCTTCAGAATGGGCTGAGGTGAGCCCGAGCACGGCCCAACTTCAATCATAAGTTGAAAATAGGGTCAGGCCCTCATCGGGCCTATCTATGGGCCAAGCCTTTCAGACCAATTTTTGGGCTAGACTGAGTTGGGGTTCATCCCAGCCTGGCCCTATGTGCAGCCCTCCACTTGAGCTAACAACTCTCACAAGCAAATTGACCCGATTGTTGAGGTCCTCAATTTGGGCACGAAGGGCATCCACCATGCCCCATGTGTCTTCGTCAAGCACGTCGACCGCACTTACCATGTGATGGTGCTCCTCCTCAAGGGCACCCACCCGCTTAGTTGAGCCAATCTAGCAACCACTTCCTCCATGCGGGCTACATAAGCTTCAAAATCTTCGAGCCGATCCTTGTTGGTGCATGCTACCTAATTGAGAGCATGGCTTTGATTCCAATTGTCACAAACAACCTTTTCAAGTTCTCGTGGGGCAGTCCTCCGTGTCAATGGTGCACGAATCAACCTAATCCGTGCCATAAAAGAAAGCAAACAACAAGCCACAATAGCATATATGACGCACACCAACGCACCACAACAATGAATGGAAAGCAACAAATGTATTGATTGCAAGCAAAAAAATACAGTCCTAATGCTAAAAGGGGGTCAGCAGGCACAGTTTATAGCATCACAAGCAACGTCTACATAGGAGCAAGGCTCGATGGCTACACTCCCCGAGACCTATCACTTCATATAAGGTGTACGCTAAACCTTTTAGGGATTGCCAAAAGGGAAACATCACCCCCTAAGAAAATCACACTGACTATTTGCAAGACTGCCACTAGACTCTAATATTACAAAAAAATGCCATCAGCTTACATGAATGGGCCACATAGGGCCACACCTAGTACTAATCTACCTAATGACATGCACACGACACGAGCCAGAAAATAGCATTAGACAACATGGTTGTGAACACACTGCCAGTACCGTAAAAACATTTTATGGTTTAAAGGTCAACTAATTATTTACAAAGAAAGGAATTAATAGTAAAGATTTCACCTAAACATCGATCACAAAGAGGGGGAGAGAGAGAGAAGGCTCTCAACAATGCTATATGGAGATTGATGAGGAGTATATTTCAAATGTGTTGTCTAATGCTATAGTTGGCCCTTCTTAGTCAGGCGTTTTTTGTCACCAGTTGTTTTGATTCCCTTTTTTCCTTCGTTCTCTAATAAAGTTGTTATTTATCCAAAAAAAAAAAAAGCTCTCAACAATGTGTAAGAATTAATGCATACATTAGAGTCAGGTGAGACCCACACAGGATTTGGTGGGGTCCACATGAGAAAACATGAGAAGAGACATGGGGGCACACTTTTGTTTCATCAAAAGTGGAGTTATGTTGTTGATTTTAGACCTTTTTAGAGTAGTTTAATTGTTTGAATTAATAGATTGTAAAGTATTAGAGGTTAGGACATGGAAGGAATTATTATTATTGTTTTTGGGAAAAGTAAACAGCATATATACTGATGGGGAAATAATACACTCGGCCCTAATATACTCTAAACTACCGGTTGGGTCAAGAAAGTAATGAAGGTCGACACACGTCCCAAAGAGATGAGGACCGAACAAATACAACCATTCTGTCACAGACAAGTCTTGGCGCATTGTGGGCATGGGCGGCTTAATGTGTGGCATGGTGGCATTTATGTAAATAAAAGATGTTCCCTTCTAGCAATCTATGAAAAGCTTAAGGGACACCTTGAGGAGAGGTGGGTGCTCTGAGGCACCTAGGCCCTTGACATGGGCAAGTGGAATGTCAAGGCATGGGCTGGCACAATGGACAGTGTGCATGCTGCGAACATGCTCTTAGCCCACATGAGCTTAAACTGCGAGGCATTCCCAACATGGGTTGGGGGTGACTCTTGGTACACATAGAGGAGTTGCCTAAGGTTTCAATGGGGGTTGGGTTCCCTCATGGGACAGTGCTTGGGGCCCGGTGTAACGGCATTGCGCATTCAGCTAAGACCGGTGGTTTGCCTATGTGGGTGCGACTAGCATGCGCTATGCGAAAGTGGCAGCACATGGGTTGCCAAATGAGCTTTCTCGTGGCCATAGTGCTCAGTGTGCCTTGTCCTAGTACTGAACAAAAGCATGGTTGGGTCCTAGACGGCCATAACAATGGCATAGCAAGACTCACGACAATGTCTTGCATGGAAGGGCATGATACGCGCATAAGTTTCCATGGTCGTTAGTGGGCTTAATGGCTCGAGCAATAGCCCAAGGATGTGTTGTAGGCATGTTGGGCCTTCAATGCTACAAGCGGAGCGTGATGGACTCTGTGGTCGCTTGAGATGCGCTTTAATGGCACAGTATGTGAGCCAAGGTGGCTAACTAGTCACGCACTTAGGTGGTGATGACACGAGGGATCCTATAGGTGGGACAAACGTCGTGGCAATGCAAGGAAGTCATTCGTGGGCCGGTCAAGCAGAGCTTGGCATGACGGTGCTCTTGGTGAGCAATATCCTTGTCAGTGCACTTGGGGCATGTCAACGGGTCAGAGAATGACTCAAATGGTTGTAACGCTGACCTTGGCTAGGTGATAGTTGAGGTGCCACACGGTTGTGACAGAGAGAAAAATTTGGCCGTGATAATTCGGCCATGACAACACGACCAATAACAGGCATATCCTGAGGTTTACGCCATCTACTCGGCCCGCAAAAACGCCCGGATCTAACTGATTGCATAAGGAATGTGAAATAACGGCTCCAAAATCCACTCTGAGATCCACGCCGAAAATCACGTGATCACCGAGATCCCAGCCAACAGTCAGGCACAATAACCTCTGCCCAAGCTAGAGATCCATAAGGAAATCTTGGATCACAGGCTCTTCCAACTCTACAAAGGGATGTTGCACACCTTTCCAAAGGTATAAAAAATCGAACACATAGACACTCATTTGAAGATTATATTCTCTGGGGTAACTTTGGCATTAGAGAGGCGTAGCTGGCACCCCACCAGTGTCTCCCGACCCCTTCTTTTTCTTGCAGACATCATCCGATGGTAACCACTGTGCGGCCATCTGCGGTGTATGTTTTTTGCATCATCATATACTTGATTTTGGCTGTTTTGCTTTCAAGTTAGTGCCAACTTGAAACCCTAAAGTAGGTGATTACTTTAGGCTGTGGAGGTAGGTGATTACCACACACAAGGTACTTTATCTTTTCTTCTTATTCCTATTTTGCTTGCTGCCAACCTGAAAACCCTAACCTAAATCACTCCATTCTTCAATTTTCACCCTCAAAACCCTGATTTCAATATCCACATACAATCAGCCAGATCAAATACCAATCCCCTTTTGATTTCTTCAATCAAAACCTCCATCCATTAAAACCTCTTACCATTGGCATCCTTTTTCTTTGGTTCCCTGATGAATTTCACCAAGAAATCATAGAGATAACAAAAGTTAACCCTGTGGCTGCTATATAATGAGGAAAATCTGAGTTTTCCCCAGAAGTGGATTTCCTGCTGTCGACATCACCAGCCATGTCTGCATCTGTGTACCTTTCCAACACAGGTTTTGCACAAAGGCTTGGAAGAATATCTCCCTGTAACAATACCAGCGGCAGTCTTGGTATGTGTGCTCTTGCTGAAATCTGAAGGAGTTTCCATCGTGGACTAGAAGTGTTCCACGAGTGCTTGCTGTTCCAGACATCACCTCAGTGTTGCTGCCCAAGAAGACAACCAGAATTGGTACCAGTGTTGGTTAGCCAGACATCACACCTTGTTGCTGATTCAATCAACCACTACAGAACTGGTATTTATACACTTTGTTTTGCTGATACTTGTTGCTGAGTTCCAGAACTAGTATAGACTGCCCTATTCTTCTGTTTTGATTAATCAGTACAGCAAGCTTTATGTACTGTTGTTTTCCTCTCTATTCTGAGCAGATTCAAACCTTACAACTCCTCATATAACCTGCTGTTTGACCACATATCCTTAAGGACCTTAACCCAACAGCCTGTGTACCACCCATCTTAAAACCTACATACTACTGTTATGCCTTGCCGTATTACTGCTCGACAGCATCTGCTCAGACCTTACCTTACCCTGGTTTGGTCCTAAACCAGTAACTTACAAACTACCCGACACCCCTTGCTGTCCACTGTTTTGAGCCCTACACACCTTCACACACTTGCTGTTTTACCCAGATTCTGAAACTATAAACCCTACCCTAGAGTTCACTGTGTGAGCTATAGCACCCATCCATAATCCTATTGTTACCTTGATGTTTACACTTAAGTCAGTACCAATTTAAATCCTTGTTCACCTCAGATTGGACCATCTTAGAACCCTTAACACACACTCTATATCTAGATACACCCTAATAACTACAGCCTTGATTGATACTTTTGGTTGTGTGCTGCATCAAGGATCCTAAGTGTGCAGCAAAGGGCAATCTTCACAAAGCAAGTAGCAACATGATTCAACCCACTAAAAGGAATGATGTGATACTTACACTTCCATAACTAGGGGACAAAAAGCCTCCCATCTGTTGGGTTGGTAACCATAATTCCATGAAAAGGTGAATGATGGAGTAATACCCCCTCCCAAATCCAGCTGTTGGGTGCCTTGTACCAATAAGTTGTAGTAACATAGGACATTAAGCCCACAATTTTTTTAATTTTTAATTTAATTTTATTTGTGATTATCAACAGAATAATATAATACATACTTTGTTTCAAAGGTCATTATTTTTCTAGCTAGCTATTCAGATTTCAAGTTTAACTTCTACTAGCATGCAATAAATATGATGCTCATATGAAATGTATATGAAACTTAGCAAGACCTTTAACAAATGAGAAACTGTTAAAAAGAGGATAAATAACATAATAACTCAAATACACATTGGAAAGAGTTGTTACATCATTCATTCCACCACCGCCAAAGATGTCCTCAAACGGGTTACCAAACCCAGCACCTCCAAATGGACCACCTGGGCCACCTCCAGCAGCAGCTTGTTCAAATGCATCAGGACCAACCTATTATATTTAGCCAAATAAAAAGCAATAATATGATTACCAACAGACATAATGGAAACAAAAGGGAAAAGAAAATGTACGAAAAGGGCTCTATAATGAACTAAAAATAGCAATATAACATGATTGCCAACAGAAGTATGGAAACAAAATAATATCAACCAAATATAGCTCAGTAACCAGTTTTAGTGGAGATGAGTCAGAAGAAGTTTTGCTCAAGAGTAAACCATCATTATCATCCAAGCCTTATCTCAATTCTCAAGTTCTCAACTATTTGAGTTGTATACAAGAATCCTGCAATTGGATTCCACTATAGAAAGTTCCATATCTTTTAAGACAAACCAAATCAAGGCATAATCTATGAAGTGAAATTTTAGGAAAGAAAATAGAAGGGGAAACTAGGGAAGAGTTAAGACTGTTGATCAAGAGATACCCAAAAGCAATCACTTATGTTATCTTGGTTCTATCACCCACAAGAAGGGAGAGAAAGAAGAGGATATGACCCATAGACTTAAAGCAGGGTGGATGAAGTGGAAAGGTGCTTCTGAAGTGTTTTGCAACTGGTGCATAAAGATCAGTTTCAAGGGAAAATTTTATAAGATGGCTATAAGGTCAGCCACGATTTATGGAGTAAAATGTTGGGCAGTCAAGAAACAACATGGCTAAGAAGAACACATTAAGATGTATGAAAAAATAAGAGTCGGAAGGCATCAGTGTGAACTTAGGGTTGCATCAATAGGTGCCAAGATGAGGGTGAGTTGACTGAGATGGTTTGCTCATGAGCAATGTTGCAAGTTGAAGGCTTTAATAAGGACAAGAGGAAGGCAAAAAAAGGTGTGGGTTGAAAACTTGAAGTAGTAAAAAATAATTCTAATGATTTATAATTTAACAAAGACTTTAGTAGAATTTGATAGGATAGATGTAGCCTACCCTAAATAATTTAACACGAGGCTTAGTTGATTTGAGTTGAGAGTGCCTATTAGCCTCTCTTTATTTAAGGTGCAACTGAATATGATAGACTATTCATTTTGTAGGAATTTTCTTACTGGGGGAGAGATTCAGTGGATGCATCCTGGCCCCCAACTAGGCATGGGATACTTGGATTTTGGTCTGTTTTATCCTAATCATCATAACTAAGAAAATACTGTTCAAGTATCATCTTTGCATGAACATAACACAAAATGACAAAGATTAAAATCCAACAACTGAATATAAGAGTTTGTTTGGTAATGTTTATGGTGTTGTTGTTTATAACACTATAAACGTTTCTACAAATGCTTCTCAGGGGAAAATGAGTATGGTCATAGTCAATTAGAATATGTTTTTCCTCAGATAAATTCCCATCATCATCGTTCATTATTGTCATCACTGTCGTTGTCTTCCCTATCATCATCATCACCGTTATCATCATTGCTGTTGCTGTTGTTGTGATCACCACCACCATCATCATCATTGTCGTATCATCATCATCAATCTTGAAATGCCTTGAAGCGCTGTCAGGCCTGCAAGTCAACTTTGCCAAGAGTGTCATATATAGGATGAGTGATATCACACATCTTGAAGATTTGGTTATGCAGAACGAAAATGCTTTGATCTGGTTCTTTAATAGACAATCTGTAGTTAAAAGAAAATAATAGAAGAAATAGAGAAAGAGAAGAAGATACCAATGGAGTCACACCAATGGCCTTCTTGGAGTCACCCCTAGGGCTGAAAGCATCACACCTTCAAGATTCGGAGTCATGCTAGAGAACAAGGCAACTGTAGCTTTGAATTTTTTTTTTTTTTTCATTCATTCATTCATTCATTCTATTTCTTATCATAAAATTCTTAGTTACAAAGCACATATAGACTTTACATTCCAAGCTTATCAACTCTCACTCTAACTAAACTACCTAAAAAATAAAACTCTAAAATATAACTGTATCTTATCACAAAGTGATACCTAACCCTACCAATATTTTATACATAACTTTCCCAAATCACGTCAGATTCTCAAAATCTTGTCATTGGAAGGTAACTGAATAACCTTTCAAATGACACCAAAATCAAGCCAAGTGGGTAAGTTTTGACGTTCCAAAATAAGACCTAAAGAAAAGTTACAAAAATAGAATTTTCACTTTCTTTAAAAATAATTAAAACCTACTACTTTGAAAATAAGTAAAAACTCTAAAACTGATTGACAAGAAACTAACCTATATTAACCTAAATGGACAAAATAAAAATATTTTTAATACAAAAATATTAAACACAATTCTCAAAATGACCCTGCATAGTATGGGTTGCTTCTTGTGTTCCGCATCATTCTCCCCTGGTTCAAAAATACTCGTCCTTGAGTTTTGTAATGTTGCAAGAACAACAAAAAAATTAAGACCATGCTATCAAGCTCTGATGATTCATTCGCCTTCGTCTGGATGTACTCACAATCCTCCAAAGCAAATCTATAAACCTATTGATTTAACAAGGAATCTTCATACAAGTGGAGTTGAATATCAAGAATTGATTTATCTTGAAATTTCTCTTCATTGCTTGAAGTATTATTTCATTATCCCTGAGCTGAACTTAAAATGTTTCACGTGTTTCTTGTTATGGGACAACAGTCAAACTCAAAGGAGTCATCTCTTAAGCAGTCTCTTCTAAAACTGGTTATACCATTAACTCATTCAAAGTTAGTAAAGTTGGTGGAGATAAATTTGACTCATCATCAACTATTTTGACAATCTCTTCTTGTTTTTTCTCCTCTAAAGCTAATGGAACCACAAAATAAGGTTATTGAGGCTTTACTTTAAGTTGATACCACATACCAAAAATTAAAAATATTCAAGATATGCGTCTTTTCATCATAATTATCCTTCTTTCATCAATTCATTACTTGTCTAAAATCACCTTATTATTTTTCAATGGAAAGATTTTGCATTCAGCACCATCGATATATTTCCCTTGTTTGGATTAGACAGAAAAACCTTTTTCAGCATATACGTAATATCCTTAATCTACAGTATCTTGTAAGATCTCCTAACAAAACTTGTGGAAATCAAGTTCTCCTCATACCTGTCACTAATCAAAACCTTAATTGCCTTCCCAGAAGGTCAAACAAATATAGTCCTAATATTGAAAACCATTAAGCATTTGCTCTTATACGAAACTGATGCAAGATGAAAAGGCTTTGATCTAATTCTTTGATAGATAATTTGTAGTAAAAAGAAATAACAGAAGAAATAAAGAAAGAGAGGAAAATACCAATGGTGTCACACAAATGACCTTCTAGGAGTCACACCTAGGGTTGAAAGCAACACACCTTCAAGATTTTGGAGTCACACCAAAAAACAAAGCATAACTATATCCTTGACTTTTTTTTTCATTCATTCATTCTATTCCTCATCATAAAATTCTGATTTACCTTGCATAATATGGGTTGCTTATTGTTCCGCATCATTTGGCCCGTAGCTTGAGTTGTAGTGTGGGTTTTCTTTCAGCATCATACTTAGGCCTCCCATTGAGAACTATCTACAACAAAAATACAGAATTCGATTCTACCAAGAACAAGTAAATATCTCTTAGGGTGACAAGGGATGTACCTCTCAAAGGGTGGAAAGATCACCCTAATCAACACAGTTCTAGCTAGTCTACCCACCTACTACATGTAGAACGTCTTTGTTCATCGTTCCTATGTCGGTTGCCAACATAATTAGAAAAATGTAGCAGAATTTTTGTAGATTAGGAGTAAGACTAAGTCTAGTCTCTACCTAGTCTTTTGAGACTTAGTGTGCCTGTCAAAGAAGAATGGGAAACTTAAGACTTAGATACATCATGCATACAATAAATAAAGCTCTTCTTTGTAAAAGGTTGTGATGTTTTATTGTAGAAGCCGACATTATGGAAACAGGTAATTGCAGCTAAAGATAGGAAAATAAATGCTTGGACAGTAGAAATATAACAAGCTCTCATGGTAAGGGTCTCCAGAAAAGCATCATGAGGCAGCATGGGATTTTCAAGGAAGCTAGCTGCTAGAAGTTGGCAAATTACAATGAAACACTCTTTTAGGAGGACAGGTGTGTAGCATTTCTCCATTAGAATTCAACTTCCCAGCTTGACACAAGACGACTACGGGTGGGCACGGGCCGGGCCATAGTGGACCCAGGCTCGGCCCTCAAATTATAGACCGGGCTCGGGCCGGGGCTTGGGCCCGTAGGGGAGGGCTCGGGCCAGGGTTTGGGC
>JAOXJP010245907.1:0-22598 GCA_025762735.1 Platanus orientalis | reverse complement strand
TCCTTGAGCAATCATTGAGATATTCTTCCTCTTATCTTCTTCAATCTCCTAGATTTGCTTGAGGTAATCAAAGGACTTTCTTATGAGTTGAGCGCAAGTTAAGTTAAGAGCCTTGTTCCTCTCATTTAGTGTCTTGACTTGGTCTTCCAACACTTGGACGAGTGAACCATCACCATTAGACTCATCATTTTCTTCTTCCAAGGTTTTGAGCTTCTTCTCTAGCTCAAAAACCTTGTTGGATAATTTTTTATTGTCCTCAAGGAGTCTTTCATTCTCTAACTTCCTATTGATTTATTCTAAGCCTATAAATATCCTAGAATCATTGACCTTCTTTTCTAGATCCACTATTTTTAGGCTCATCTCTTTCTTTTTATATAGAAGCAAGTAGTTTTCTTTGGAAAAATCTTTCTCCTTTTCACCTTCCGAAAAGAAATTTTGTTTAAGAGTGGAGATAATGTCTTCGAGGGATTTTAACTTTTCAGTCAATTCAATAATTTCCCCCTTAAGTTGTTTGATTTTCTTTCCCAACTCAACACTTTGTACAAAGAGGTCATCAAAGGCCTCTTATGCATCATAAGTCTCCTCCTCGTCTTCATACTTTCCCTCATCTTCACTTGAGTCACTAGTCTCCAATAGTGAACTCACGAAAGTTTCAAAGGCCATAAAATCCTTGATCTCTTACGAGAGAGCTTCCTCATTACTTTGGGATTCATGTTCCAAAGTCTCAAATTCATCATCCCATGTGGCCACCATGGCCTTGCCCTTTGAATTGTATTTATTCTTTTTATTGCCATAATCTTCGGCAATATGTCCCCTACCTTTGCATTCATAGCAAATGGGTGGTTCTTTGGAGAAGTCCCTTTTTCGTATCCGGAATAAGACTTTCTAAATTGTTTGTTCTTGGAGTAATCTTTGATATTTCTCCTAAAAAACTTCTCGAACCTTTTAGAAACAAGGGCCAAGTCATCATCTGAATCTTCATTTGATTCGGAGGACTCTTCTTCCTTAAGGGAAATGCCCTTTTTCTTAGTAGGTTCCTTAATGGTTGCTTCAAAGGTTTGAAGTGAGACAATTAACTCCTCTAACTTCATGACTTCTAGGTCTTTACTCTCCTCTATAGTGGTGACTTTAGGCCTAATCCTTTTGGGTAGAGATCTAAGTATTTTCCTAACCACTTTAGACTCGGGGATGTCCTCACCTAGAATTCTTATGATATTTATCAAGTTTGATAACTTGGCATTGAATTGAGAGACCTCTTCATCATTCTCCATCCTTAATGCTTTAAGTTGTGTAGTATACATTTGAAACTTAAACATTTTTATGGTACTTGTACCCTCACGGATAACTGAGAGAAGCTTACATGCTTCCTTTGCTATTTTGAGAGGAGCAATCCTCCTAAACTCATCCGGGGCTAGACTACTAGCTATGGCATTCAATACCCTAAAGTTGAACTTGTGAGCATTTGACTCGGTGGGAGTCCACTCACTCCAAGGCTTGTTGGGCTATGTATAGACATTAACAATCATACTCCAAACTCTAAGGTCATACTATTTAAGAATATATCCATCCGAAATTTCAAATACCCATAGTCCGTTCCATTAAAAAATTGAGGGGTGCTAACGGACATACCACTCTCTTCTCTAGCCATCTAGGATTCTTAACTGGGATCTTACTCGGGATGTTAAGCCCTATGTGACCAACTTAGGCTCTAATACCAAATGAAATGTCACATAAATAATCCTAGAGAGGGTGAATAGGATTTCTTAATTTAATTAGCCCCTTTTTAAATTTACCTTGTTGATTATTAATTCGTTTTGTAATTTTTTCACCGAAGTGAGTGTGTGCTTCAATGAACCTACTCAAGTATAATATCAAACATATGCTAGATAAGAGTAGTATAGAATATAGCAATGGAGAGACAAGAAATCACACAATCATAAACCATAACACAAGATTTATAGTGGTTCAGCACTCCTACGTCTACTCTTCTAAAGCCCACTACTAAGCTTAGGTATATTTCATTTAGTTACTATTATAACATAGGTCAATATACAAACCCTACTACTTGCTCACAAGCAAGGCAAACTACAACACTCGGTGTTCCAATGAGTGTGTACAACTTTTGGTGTCTTCGGCGGAGGTTCTCAAGCTTTCGGTGTCTCTGGCAGAAGCAAAGCAATAGTAAAAATGAATATGAATGAAAATGAATGCAAAGTCTAGAAAATATTACCACCATATGATTGATGTTGGTAGTTGCTCAATATGTGGGATGCTCCTTGTTGAGTTGATATGCCTTAGCTACCCAAAAGCTCCAAGTTCTTGGCTCTAGTGCTCCTTGAGCTCATCCAAAAGTGAGTTCTTCTAGGAAAAAATACTCACTACAACCTCTCCTCAATAGTGTGAGTTTAGCTTAATAGGAGAGAAGAAACAAGAAAGAGAAGTGTAGTATGCTAGGTACTAAAGCTTAGAAATCTGTAGACAATGGAGGTTTGCACAGGGGAGAAGGCTTTCAAGATAGTATGCCTCTTAGCTCTCTCAAAAATAACTTGGTGTGTTGGAGAGATGTTTACCCTAAAGAGAACAGTCCCTTTTATAGTGGGGAGGAGCATCCTTGGCCTTATGATGAGCATATGGCAATTAGGGAGTGAATTTGGGCCTTTAGATGAACCAAAATAGGGTTTAAATTTCAAAAATCTCCCATAAATTTTTGTGAATTTTTTTTCCAAAATTGCCCTGTAAGTCGATTACGCATTCCGCAATCAGTTTGGGGTCCACATCGATTGTAAAACTCGTAATCAGTTTGGGATGCCAGTTTTGCACCAAATCAATTTGGTTGTTTGTAATCAGTTTGAGTTTTGGGTATTTCCAAAAATCATACCGCAATCGATTTGGCTCGATGGGTTTGGGCCTCGGCTGAGAGATTTTTTGACCAAAATCTGTACCGAAATTGATTATGCATTTCACAATCGGTTTCATAAAATTGATTGCAAAATGCATAATCGGTTTCGTTGCGTTGTTCTGTATTTTTAAATTTGGCTGATTTCTTTAGCTATCCTTGGGCATTCATATTTGGGCATCCTTAAGGATCCTAGACCATGTCTAAGATTGATTTTAGGCACATAATATGACATGATATGCATGATATATACCTTCCTTGAAGTGCCTCTTCCTGGTGCTCTTCCTTGGTCTTTGGTCCTTCTTGGCTTCATGATTTAAACTTGTGAGCTCACATAGGACACTTAGAAGACTCCTAGCACTTAACATACATCAACAAAATCAATAACTTCATTAGTTGGGTTAAAACCCAAGTTCTTTAATAAAGCACAAGTCTAACCCTTGAATTTTAAGGAATTAAAATTCAGGCATTGGAGGATCAACCATTAGGATCTGGGACCTACCCTAGTGAGCCCTGACCTTCTCTAAACTCTATACACAAGTAAATAATACCTTGAAATCCATCAATGTGCTTAGGCACCTCTGTGGGCCCTATTTTCATTCCAACGCCTGAATTTTTATTCAGGCATTGAGAGGAATTTCAAGTGTTAAGATGAATTTTAGGTTTTAGGCCTATGTTAAATATTACTATATTCTTAAATGTTTGGCTTTTCATTTTGGACCTAGGACAAAGGCCATGGACCACAGAAGGGGTCCACCCCTATCTGTAACTCTTCACCTTTTTGGGACCCACATAAGGGGTTCAAAACTTGAGATCAGTTGCTGGCTTCTAGCAACTGACGCCTAGATTTTCTCTAAATTAAATTTAGGCATTGAAAATTCAAGTGTCAGAGTGAAATTCAGGTGTTAAACCTATAAAAGACAAATGAAACCCATCTTTATTCCCAGCTTAATTTCATCTCCAAACCATTTCATTCCATAGACATAATCTAGGGATCCCTTCATTGTAAATGCCTCTTTCAGTTTCCCGACAATCATAGTAAGGTTGATTATACGCTTGTGATTTCTAAGTGTATCCGATATCCAAACTTTACCTAGGAGACAATGCCTGGGTCTTGGTTGCTACATCAATGCGATCAGGTCGAGTCTACCTACCCAATCACTACCTTTCAACCTATCCCTACCTTGTACGATCTTCACCTTACCTTAGGGTCATGTCATAGTGGTTCGTAACCCAAAGACCCTAGGACTTGGCCATAGCCTAATTAGGTTCTTGAAATCCCGTACATTGGTACAACATAGTCCCAACCCCCATTTCACTAACTTGTTCACATTTTACAGCAACACGGAGTACTCTATAACTATACAAACAATCTAAAATGAATCTACCTTGAATCACTCTCATAGTCAGACGTACTTGACTACCGAGATTGGGACACACAATAAACCCATAGAACTACATGCAGTTTGATCCCAACAAAATCCTAGGAACACCTAAACCACAAGATCGGGTATGTAGGCATCCTAAGACTATGTCTCAGGTGCAACTGCAATGATCACACCATGGGGGTGGTCTAAACCAATAACTTTATATTTAACAAGCATGAACTTTAACATAATTCAAGACATGTATAAATGAGAGAAGCCACCCTAAAAAGGTGGGTATTTGGGGTGCCTAACACCTTCCCCAAATGCAACTAAACAATTTACCCTAAATCTCAAGAACTCAGACTAATACAAAGAGTCAAAACCCCTAGATCCTTGGGTCTAGACCTCTCTTCTTCTCTCGAAGATGAGAACCGATGTCTAACTCCATTGGTTAAACCCGAGTTGGTGGCGACTCTAAGAAAAGTCTAACCCTCCTATAAAAGGGTTAGCGATCTCTCACACACCAACCTTAAGCGCCGAAGAGTGGATCCGAGTGCCATGGGTAGGCAAGGGCTCCCGAACACTGATGTCCACAGCAGGGTTTTTTCCTTTTATATCCCCCTCTTTTCCCATAAATATTCTTCCAGTCAATTAGGAGAACGTGGGGAAGTGGTACACATGTTGGTGTCGGATTGGTTGTCAGTCTTCATCACCTTGCATCATGTAATGGCCGTTTTGTCTAGTTTGAAACTGACTCAAATACTTTAATGACTTGTTTTCGTGGGTCGGCCAGTCGTCACTCGTAATCTTACGTCCCATATCGTGTTATCTTCGGGCTATCAGTGATAAGTCACTCGATGCAAGGATCACTCGAATCTGTCATCGATAAGTCACTCGACACTAGGGGTCGTTGTGTATCAAACTGCTATCAAGTCGTTCGGTGAATTGGTTGAACTAGGGTGGTTTACCTAGTCAATCGGCTCAGTTGAAGGGAACCCAAATCCTTCGTCATTAGTTGCCCCCCATTCCCTTTGTTTGTTAACCTGTGCGGGCAAAGGGAATGTCTAAAGCCGTTTGAGTCAAATTGTGCCTTTATCCAACGGTGGGAAGAGGATTGGGTGATCTTATGGCCAGGGGCTACCTGCAAACTTTATAAAAGTGGGGCCGTTGCCTCGTTTGAGTGTCTTCCATTCTTTCGCAATTGCTCCCCTTAATAGTTTGAGTTATCTTCTCCATTTGTGCCAGAACGTCCACCGGAGGTCATCAACCAGGAAGTTTGTCAAGAGGTACTCTTCATATTGCTATTTCCTTTGCTTTTCTCCCTTTTCTTCTCATTTCCCCTTCGCGTCGCCACCATTGTTACATCAAATTGCTTCTGTTCTGTCCCTTTTCTTCCCCATCATAGTTTTTCGTGTTTAATCACATTTGTACGCCAGTAGGGTGACCCTGGATCACACCGGAGTACCCTTTGGGTTTCATTTAGTGCGTTGCTATTACTACTTGTGCACCCAACATCAACCTCCTGACCTAGACGCTTTAGGATTTGATTTTTCCTTATTAAGCTTCGTACTAAATCAGGTCTTAGAAGTGTTAGGTCCCTCGATTAGTGTTTTATATGCTCTTAGTCGGATGGGTACCTCTTCCGCGTCAATCGAGTCTATAATGGCTCTTGATGAAAACATTGTCAAAGCTGATTCCCTAATCCAGCTTAACCTTCGATGCCCAGTAGGACCGGTCGGTTTGCCGGAGTGCCATACGCAGTCGAGAATGTTCTTTCTACTTTACCGAGATCCCAGCTTGAGGACCTACGTTATACATACCAAATCCCTGAATCGGTAAATCTGAGGGTTCCCTCCTTTGACGAGTGGACCTCTTCTTACCTCCTGAATGAGGTTTCCATATTCAAGCAAACTCTGGAGGTTGGTCTACATTTTCCCATCCCCTTATTCGTTCGTTAGCTCCTCACCCACCTTCGTCTTGCTCCGGGCCAAGTCATACCCAACGGGTGGAGGATTTTGATTGTCTACTTGGTGTTATGGCTAGCGTGTAGTGGCGGTCAAGACCACCTCACCATCCTTGAGTTTCTTTACTTTTACAAGGTAGTGGAGATGCATTCGGGGTGGTGGTATTTCATTGCCCGAGTGGCCCGAGCGCACGCTGATCACTGGTCTTTTAATGCCAAATAGAGGTTAGAAGAAGAAATTATTTTTTGCATCCGAGGACAGGTTGGAATCTTTTCCATGGGAGTCGCCTCTAGAATGAGTTCATATGGTTCTCAAGATATGGGGAGAGCCGCGCATAGAAGGTAATTCTCTTTCGTTTCAGTTTACTCGGTCGGTCTAATCTTCATTATTTTTGTAGCATTGGCCGAGCATCTGCTATCTGAAGCCTAACTCTTGAGGATAGGTCAAGCCTTTGCGCACTCAGTTCGAGACTATTCCTTGTTGGTGAATCCATAATCCCTTTCTATATATTTACTCCATCCAGAGACTCCATCCTCTAGGCCCTTAGCCTTGCCAGTCAATCAGGTTTTCGGGTCTTCAGTGTTGCCCTCTATTACATCGGTTGGTCAGACAACGGGTTCGTCCCTTCTTCCTGTCATTCGTTCAGGTCGTCACCATCATAATCATTCATCATCATTTTTTTAATTTTTTGCTCCTTTTATGCAGATATGTCGGTTGTATCATCCAAGTCTTCCCTAGTGAGAGTCGCCTCGAAGGCAATCCCTGGGAGCTTTTGTAAAAAACCCAAGTTTTCCCATAGTCGCTATGTAGAGAAGGGCACATCCAGCTTCGTTCCTCAAGCAATCGCTCTGCCAGTCGAACTGCCTCCTCCTTCAGTTGTTGACTTAGAGGCGGATTTGGAGGTGGCCCTAACGTTCGATGAATGTATCAAAAACCTACCTCGTGACGTCTCCAGGGGGTCGGACGAGGGGAAGGAGATGTTTCAGCCCTCTCTGCTGGCTAATGAGGGAGAGGCTGTTGCTCACCTTCGGTCAGTTATCTCTGATCAAGATCTACGGAGCCTCTAGCCTAACAACATGGACGCTTTGGCAAGCAGCACCTTCTTCGGTCTTGGAAGGTATTGTGTAGATACATATTTTTATTTTTGAGCTCAGTTATGTTATTTTGTAACTTGTTGTTGGGCCTCCTTGCCATAGGTGTTGATCAAAATGGCGATTCTCGCAAATCGCCAACTCGCCACTGACTGTTACATCGGCGACCTTAGCAAGAAGTTGGCTGAGGTTGAATTTGAACGGTCGACTTTGAGGGATAAGCTAACTGCTACTGAGGAAAAGCTTAAGGGGAGCAAGACTGCCTTGGAGCTAGCTCTGGGTCAACTTGAAAGGGAGAAAGCTGGTGCAGCAGTCCTACAGGCTTCTCTGGATGAGGTGAAGGTTCAGTGGGAGGTGGAGAAGGTGAAGGCTGCCAACGAGATAGTCACAAAGTTTATGGAATCTGAGGCTTTTAATGATGAGACCACAAAATTCTTTATCAGTGGTTTCAAGGCCCTTCGTTGACGGGCTCTGAGGATTTATCCTAACCTCGACCTGTCCATGTTCAAAGCTGATGCCGAGTCAGACTTCGTCCAACCAAGGCTAGCAGAAGAAGTTGTCGAGGAGCAGGAGAAGGATGACGAGGCGTCTTGAAGTTTAGCTCCTTTTTTATTGATGAGCTTGTATTTTCAAACATTGAATGCAATTTTCTTTCTTTTTGAAGTAAGTTGTTTATTTCAGTAACTGGTTTGTTTCGGTTGTATACCTTTGTAGAACGCTCTAGATTTTTTAGAATGTCACGGTGCTAATTCGAGGGTTGTCGATAATAAAATGATGGGCTAAGGGTAGCAACGCTAGACTTGGACCTTTTTGCGGTCTCCTGAGTTCAAGATGCATACGTAGTCGGCCGTGTGTCATTTTTTCGACCCCATCAGATTTGGTCATAGACAGTTATTGCAGATTGAGGGTCACTTTGTTGGATTCAGTCCATTTTTTTGACCCCACTCGGGATGTTGGTTGTAGATCGTTGTAGTTGACCGAGGATCGTTTTATTAGACTTGGTCCATTTTTTTGACTCCACTCGAGATGTTGGTTGTAGATCGTTGTAGTAGAGCGATGATTGTTTTACTGGATTTGGTCCATTTTTTCAACTCCACTCGGGACATTGGGTGTAGATCGTTGTAGTAGACCGATTGTCATTTTACTAGACTTAGTCAATTTTTCTGACTCCACTCAGGACATTGGTTGTAGATCGTTGTAGTACACCGAGAGTCGTTCTACTGGACTAAGTCCATTTTTCCAACTTCACTCAGGACATTGGTTGTAGTAGACCGAGGGTCGTTTTATTAGACTAGGTCTATTTTTTCAACTCCACTCTAGACGTTGGTTATAGATCGTTATAGTAGACCGGAGGTCGTTTTACTAGACTTAATCCACTTGGGACGTTGGTTGTAGATTGTTATAGTAGACCGAGGGTCATATTACTAGACTTGGTCCATTTTTCTAACTCCACTTGGGATGTTGGTTGTAGATCGTTGTAGTAGACCGATGGTCATTTTAGACCACTGTGGCGTGCACAAGACAGTAGAAAAAATTTCATTATCATGAAATGAAAATTATACTATTGATAATACCTTTTTAAGTGTTCAATGTTCCATGGTTGAGGTAGAGGCTTTTCGTCCATGGACTTTAGGTAGTGTCTTTCCATGCGATTCGAATGACTCTGTAAGGTCCCTCCCAATTGGGTCCTAACTTGCTGTCCCTAGGGAATTGTGTAGCTATGCTCACCTTCTGGAGAACAAGCTCCCCATTATGAAAACCACTTGGGTGTATGTGGGCCTTGTGGTATTTCATCATTCTTTGTTTGTAGGCGGTTATTCGGAGGGAGGCTTTATTTCCCTTCTCTTCCACCAAGTCCAGGTTCAAACGTAGCTCTTTCTTTGCACACTCCGCCTGAGGTTTCTGAATTCTTAGCCTTGCCATCCTGATTTCTACAGGGATTACTGTTTCATAGCCGAAGGCCAAAGTATAAGGAGTCTCTCCTATAGGACTTCTTGGGGTAGTCCTGTAGGCCTAGAGGACCCCCGACAGTTCCTCAACCCACTGTCCTTTTGATGCTTCTAACCTGGTCTTGATTATCTTTAGTATGGTTATGTTGGTGACTTTTACTTGTCCGTTGGCTTGAGGATGTGCTGGAGAGAATTGGTTTTTGATCCCTAACTAAGAGCAAAATTCGCGAAGTGCCGGTTGTCAAACTGCTTCCCATTGTCGGTAATGACCACTTGCAGTATTCCAAATCGGCATATTATGGACTTCCAAACGAAGTCAAGGATGCTGTTCTCGTTGATTGATGCCACCGCCTCGACTTTGACCCACTTTGTGAAGTAATCTTCAGCCACCACTAGAAATTTCCTGTCTCATTGCTAGGGGAAGAGGCCCCACAAGGTCTATGCTCCACTGAGCAAAGGGCCATGGGCCCGTAATGGGCTCGAACTCTTTTGCAGGCTGTCTAGGAATGTTAGTGAACCTCTGGTAGCTGTCGCACCTCCGCACGAGATTTGTCGAGTTGGCCTGCATTATTGGCCAGTAGTATCCTACTCTCATTAGCTTATGGCCCGAATGGTTTCTGCATATCCCTTCATGAACCTCCCTCATGACGTAATCTGCTTCGGTTGGTGATATGCACCTTAGATAAGGCAAGGTGAAACTTCATTTGTAGAGGACTTCATCGATTAAAGTATACCGACTGGCATAAAATTTTAATTTCCTGGCTTCCTCTCGGTTCAGTGGGACGACTCCCATTTTGAGGAACTTTGTGATTGGAGTTCTCCAGTTGTTTTAGGGATCGTTCATGTATACATGAGTGATTGGCTCATTTTCCATGCTGGGTTGATCTAGTCGGCTCATAGGCAACTGGGTGTTCACAATGTACTTGTCGTTAGAGGCTAGCAACGCCAATCAGCCGACATGCATGTTCTGGCTTCTTGGGATATGTTGGATCTTAACAATCTCAAAGTGGGACATAAGCTCGGCAACCTTGCTCAGGTATTTCTTCATTCGATCCTCTTTGGCTTCATACTCTTCGATTACCTGTCCTTCGACAAGCTTGGAATCGGTGTAAACAGTTACGCGCGCAGCCCCTGCCTCCATGGCCAGACCCAATCCAACTACTAGGGCTTCATACTCGGCTTCATTGTTTGTTGCTCTGAACCCTAACCGGATCATATACTCGATCTCTACTCCCTTAGGCATAGTAAGTAGGAGACCCGCACCACTAGATGAAGCAGTTGATGATCCATCTATGTGGAGGGTCCATTCTGGCTTGAAGGGGCACCCCCCGTCTACCTTTGCAGGAGTTAATTCTACCAGGAAGTCTACTAAGACCTGCCCGTTTATAGTTGTCCTTGATTGGTAGCTGATGTCGAACTCGCCAAGCTCTATTGCCTATTTTACTAGCTTGCCAGAAACTTATGGTTTATGCAGCATTGCCCTCAATGGCTGGATTGTCAGCACTATGATCTGGTGGGCTTGGAAATAAGGCCTGAGCCTCCTTGTCGGCGTTATCAGAGTGAACGCTAGTTTCTCTAGAGGTGGATATCTCAATTCTGCCACCTTGGGCACTGCCAGATATAAATACAAATATTTTCCTTGCATTGTTCCCCCGAGGGCTAGTAAGCTTGCTAAATACCCTTTGAGATCTTGAAGCGATCGTTCGGCCTCCTCGGTCCATTCAAATCCTTTCTTTGAAAGGCATAAGAAAGGGAAGCATATGTTTGTCAACCTTGAAATGAACCGGCTAAGAGCTGCCATCCTTCCCGCAAGCCACTGCACGTCTTTTGTGGTCTGTGGCGACTTCATGTTCAGGATTGCCTTAACTTTCTCTGGTTGGCTTCGATTCCCCTGTGAAAGACCATGAACCCTAAGAACTTGCCAGTTGACACCCCAAAGGCGCATTTGGTTGGGTTGAGCTTTATTTGAAACTTTCTTAGGGATTGGAGGGTTTCTTCTAGGTCGTCCGTGTGCCTCTTGGCCTCCATACTCTTTACAAGCATGTCATCTACACAGACTTCAACATTCCTTCCAATATGGGTCTCAAACACTTTATTAACCAGTCTCTGGTAGGTAGCTCCAATGTTCTTTAATCTAAATGGCATAACTTCATAACAATATATGCCTCGGTTTGTGATGAAGGATGTCTTCTCTCGATCCCCTTTGTCCATCCATATCTAGTTGTAGCCCAAGAACATGTCCATAAAACTGAGTAACGCATGCCGGAAGTAGAGTCGACCAGTGCATCTATCCTCGGAAGTGGAAAACTATCCTTAGGGTATGCCTTGTTAAGGTTCGTGAAGTCTACGCACATTCTCCACTTCATGTTGCTTTTCTTCACTAACACCACATTGACAATCCAGTCAGGATAGGTGACTTCCTATATGACCCTTGCTTTTAATAGCTTGTCCACCTCTTCAGCGATAGCTTGATTCCTATCGAAAGCAAAAGTTCTCTTCTTCTATCTAATTGGCCTTGCTGAAGGGTCAACATTCAATCTATGAGTGATCACTCTCGGGTCAATTCCCAGCATGTCTATCTGCACCCAGGTGAAGGCGTCCCTGTAAGCTGTCAGGAGTTTGCAAACGGAGTTTGAATTATTTTGAAAGTGTCCTCCCGACATGTACCAGCGGTTCATGACGGTCAGGATCGATGTTAAGCTCATCCAGGTCATCTACGGGCTCGGTCTGCTTCAATTGAACATCATCCCTATCCTCCATGTCTTCGATAATGAGAACTTCTCTAGATTCATTCCCTTTCAAAGACACCACGTAGCACTCTCGGGCCACTATCTGATCACCTCTAACTTCTCCAACCCCCCCTTTTCGATCAGGAAGCGCATTAGCAAGTGATAGGTTGAAGTAATAGCCTTCATCTTGTTGAAGGTCAGCCTGCCAATGATGGCATTATACACCGAGGGATAATTTACAATCAGGAAATCAACTGCCTTGGTCACTTGGCGGGTTGGTTCTGGTAGTCACCGACAGTGTGATAACCCCAATGGGTTACAGCTTATCTCCCGTGAACCCCACTAGTGGTGCGGTAGTCGGTCGGATTTTGTCCATTTTGATTCCCATCTATTCGAAGGCAGATAGGTATAGGATGTCTGCAGAACTGCCATTGTCGATGAGTATCCTCCTAGTTTGGTGGTTAGCTATGATCAATGTGACCACCAAGGCATCATCATGGGAGTGCTGCACTCCTCCAGAATCTTCTCTTGTGAACGTGATATTCTCTTGCTAGGTTTGAGGGTACTTTTGAGGCCTATCAGTTGAATAGACTTCCTATTGCGAAGCTCTCACCAAGCATGCATGCGCCTTTTGAGCTGATGTTGACTCGCCACCTCCTGCCAAACCACCAACAATGACTTTGATCTCTCGTAGTAGCTCGGGCTCTGTATTCCTTCGGCTCGACGATCCCTCTGCTCTTTCTGGTGATGCTCATGGATGACCTGTTATGAAATGTCTCAGTCTACATTGATGAATGAGTGCTTCAATCTGATCCCTTAGGTTGATGCAGTCCTCCGTATTATGACCATGGTCGCGATAGAACTGACAATACTTCTTTTGGGACCTTTTCTCTGGGGGTGTTTTAAGTTTCTCAGACCACTTCAAGGATGCGTCGTCATGTACATACATGAATACCTGCTCAAGAGGGGTGTTAAGGGGGGTATAAACCTACCCTCGTCGCACGTGTGTTCGTGTTTTTCTTGGCCTTACCGACCAATTGGTATGGTTCCTCGTCCTTACTTCACCCTCTACTTCCTTCGGTCGGTTGTCTCTTTTCTTTTTCGGTAGCTCTCGTATCTTATTTTCTTGGTCTCTTTTGGCCACCATTGCATCCTCGGCGTTCATGTGCTTTTAGGCCCGAAGCATTAACTCAGTCATGTTATTCGGAGGAGATTTGGAGAGGGAGAACATGAATTTTGTGGGTAACAACCCACCCATGAAGGCAGTGAGCATTACCTTTTCATCGGCATCATCTACCTACATTACTTCTTGATTGAAATGGGAGACGTAGTCTCTCAGTGATTCTCTTTTCACCTGTTTGATGTTAAGTAAATAGGTGGCGGGCCTACGATAGCACCTTCCTCCTATGAAGTGATTGGCGAAGCGTTGGCTCAATTCGGAGGAGTCGACACTGTTGGGTTGAAGACTATTAAACCATTTCTGTGCCGATCCCTTCAACGTAGCAGTGATAGCTCTACACATGACCCCATCCGAATAATCATGGAGGAGCATCAGAGTTTTGTACGTTTCGAGGTGGTCAAATGGATCTTTGCTTCCATCAAATGGCTCCATTGGGGGAATCCCAAACTTCTTGGGGAGGGGATGAGACATGATCATCATAGAGAAGGGATGATCAGTCTTTTGCACCAATTCTTTCACTGTGGAAGGGGTTTTTCCCCCAAGGGCTTCCATCACCATGTTTAGTTGATCATGCATCTTCTGGATACGCTTTTCTTATTTTGCATCAGTTCTTTCTCCTACATCGCTGATCTACCGTGATATGGAGGCTCCTGGGCCATAGCTATCCCCTTGCTTTTCTCTCTGGAATTCTACTTCAACATCTGGCCCAAGACGTGTAGCTTTTTGAGTTTCCTCCCTTCCTGACGATTGGTGCTCCATCCGCTTCATAAAATTGCGGCTCAGCTCTTGATTCTATTGTACCATTTGTTCCATGTTATGACTGAGGTCTTGTATTTGTTGCTCCAAGCTTGCAATTCGGGTCGCCTCAATCTCTCATCTTCCTAGATAGTTCATAGATGATGCATTCCGGTGGGCTTTAATCCTTCCAAATCGAGTTTCCACCATAAGACCTTTGTCTTGCCGGAAACTTCTTCAGAAGTTCCCACAGATGGCGCCAACTAATGATGCCGAGAACTGGATCACCAAGATGGTCTCCTAATAGCCTTCGATTTGGAATCTTCAGTTTTTCCTAGTTTTACCTACACACAGGTAAAAAACATCGGTGTGGTGCCCGGCCTACACCCCTCCGACGCTCAAGTCAGGTATCAAAAGTCGGAGAGTTTTCCTCCATCTTTTGGGAGTGATTGTACTTACCTTCTCTTTGCAGGGTTTCTCCCCTTTATATCCCCCTCTTTTCCCACGAATATTCTTCTAATCAGTTAGGAGAACGTGGGGAAGTGATACACGTGTTGGTGTCAGATTGGTTATCAGTCTTCATTACCTTGCATCACTTTGCATCATGTAACGGCCGTTTTGTCTTGTTTGAGATCGACTCAGATACTTTAGTGACCTACTTTTGGTGGGTCGGCCGGTTGTCACTCATAATCTTACGTCCCATGTCGTGTTATCTTCGGGCTATCAGTGATGAGTCACTCGATGCAAGGATCACTTGGATTTGTCGTCGATAAGTCACTCGGTACTAGGGTCGTTGTGTATCAAATTGCTATCAGATTGTTCGGTGAATTGGTTAAACCGGGGTGGTTTACTTAGTTAATCAGCTCAGTTGAAGGGAGCCCAAATCCTTCGTCATTAGTAGCCTATTGCCTTTTATAGAAAATGAGAAAATAATTAATCAGTGTGAAGCTACAGACCTTAAAGATTGAATCTATACTACTTCTAATAGATGGTTTAGCCATGCTAATTGAGACATAAGTTGATAAAAAAATCATAGGACAAGCCTAAGTAATGAGAGGACTTGGTCAGGGTTCTATTGATGGGTTGAACCAGATGTTATGCTCTTGCCCAAAGCTGAATTTGGATTGACTCTGAACCTATCCCCTTTGAGTTAGATGAGTCCCAAGATGACCCCTTTTATTTTTGTTTTTCCTTACCAAACCCTAAGATAAAAAAAAAAAAAAGCTAGGTTCTTATACTGTTTTCTTTCTCATTCCACACCCTATTTGGTGGCTAGTCACCTCACATGATAGTGATTTTCTTCGGTGAGGATTTTATACGCTGACCCCTAACCTGCACCAACGTCCACCGATGGTCAAGCGGGTGGAAATATCAGCCCTGAAAGTGATTTTCACTTTTTGGGAGCATGTGTAAATCACTTCTGACATTGATGTGGCCGCCCTTTGATCGAGGCGTTTGCATACGCCGAGCGTAGAAAAGCCTTGCTGGATTTTCTTTCCTCCCTTACTCATCCTCTTGCTCCTCTCTCATGGAAGACTAAGCGTAGGTCCTTTCGCTCGATAAAAATGGGCCGGGCTGAGTGGACCTCAACTAACATCAGCTTAACCTTACCCAAGTTAAATGTATAAATGATGTGGTTGGAACTGTTTGAATGGTTAGATTTTAGGTCTATAACCATCCATTCTATCGACTACCAACATGGCTAATTAATTGTTTCATTTATATCATAAGATATGTAATTGTTGTCTACCTACGCTTATGCTCAAGAATTGTATTTTGTGTTATGTTATGTACTCTACTACATCACATACATGGCTCTTGCCTACCGCTCTACAGGATGGGTTCACTTAGCCAAGAAATTTAGGTGACCAAAGAATCTTTCACATGGTGGCTTAGTTGGCAGTCCTAAATGGATCCAAGTATTGGTCATAAATTTTAGTCTAAATCACTTCATAATATGAGAAAGTTAAATTCTTTTTTGGGAATTTTGAGTTAAGAGCCAATCATAAAGACTAAATTAAGTTCTTTAGAAACAACACTTATATGCATGCGGTTAGCACTTAAATATCAATTGTCCAACATTTAATGATCAAGATTGATGCATAATGAGATACAATGTCACACGGATTTAATTCCCCTTTAGGCCCACCGCCCGCTGATTGCACAGGTCTAATATCATGCCAATTAATGATTCCTAAATGTAGATCAATCTATTGTAAATAAACCAAATACGAAGCGATATATTTAGATCCGTATTTGGTCCATTAAGATAATTTGTTGAATATTTATAACGGATGTAGATATTTTGAAACAAGGTCCATACATGTATCAGTTTATTTATCTAGATCCAGATATCTAATTGCATGAACTTCTCATTTATCACAATGCCATGCTCACACTAATGCTCCTTCTATTAGGTTTTGAATTGTTGAAGTTTAGGTATTATTTATATGGTATATTTATGTAGCAGGGGCTATAGTATTATAATATAACTATACATTTATTACCATCACCAACAAACAAACAACTTTATCCTAACTATTTGGGGTCAACTATATGAATCTTGTTTTGTCATTTTGCTTTATTTAGGGTCATTTCTGTTAAATTACACGTTGTTATGTTTCTCCTTACTATATTAACCCAAGTCAATTTTGGTATTTCTTTAGTCTTTGTAGTCATTGGTCTTTGTTGCATATGACCAAATGACTTTTTTCTCATTTTATCACCTATTGTTATTACACCTAAATTCTCATAAATGAACTCATTCCTAATATTAACATTTCTAGTCTTGCTATTCATCCATCTTAACATCCTCATTTCAGTCACACTCATTTTATGTACGTATTGTTTGTTGATTGTCTAACATTCTGTTCTATAAAGAATGACTGGTCTTATAACTAATTTATAAAAAATTTCCTTTAATTTTAGTAGTATTTATTTATCACACAACATTCTAGAAGCACTTCTCTATTTCAATCATCTTGCTCTAATTCTATGAACAACATCATTTATAAAATTTCATTCTTTATGTATGATTGAACCAAGATATATAACAAAAATGGTTACTCTAAAGTATTTATTGGTTTTCAATTCTAACTATTCTCTCATTTTTATCCTAAACATGCATTCTATATATTCTGATTTAATTCAACTTATCTTAAAACTATTTGACTCCAAAACTTTGCTCCATAATTCTAATTTGATATTTACTTTGAGATCCTTTCTTAGTTTCATCAATCAACAAAACATCATTAGCAAACAGTATACACCATGACAGCTCTTTATATACCTAGTCAAATCACCATAACCAAGAAAGGTAGAGACTTAATGTTAACCTTTGGTGATAGCCTACTTTGATCGCAAACTTATTTATCTTTCCTCCACTTGTTTGAAAACTAAGGGTATCAACGAGCTTGTTCAACTTGGCTCAGGCTCGTCACATAATGATCAGAGGCTCTAGCTCGACACAACTTTGAGATGCCTGAGTTCCCGCTCAGCTAAGACTCATCATATGTAGGCTTGGGTCGGGCTTTGTTCACCAAAAAATTTTACACAGGTCTAATAACCAGTAGCTTTTTATATTAGCCAAACCGATTTTTCTAATCATCTTCTTCAACATGTTTTATAAAAAAATTCAAACTAACCAAAAAACATTGACAAATCAGAACTTAGAGAGAGAGAGGGAGAGAGAACCTGACAAACTTGACGTTGGAGTTGAGGGAACGAATGAGGGTGCATTACGATCACCAGCGAGAGTGGATAGGAATGACAAGAGTAGGGTATTTGGTAGCATCGCAGGTTTGAGCTAAAACAGGGTAAAGAATTCTTCGGCTTTGGTGATTTACTAGATTTAGAAGAAGGTGAAGCGGAAACGACGATGGCAGGTTGTTCTTTTTTCCTCTCTTTTCTTCCTCTTTGTTTTAATTACATCTTCGCAGAAGAAAAGGTGAACAACGGTGAAACCGTGAAGGGGGGCAAAGGCGATCCATGTAGGTATACGACTGTAATTAAAAATAAAGGACTTTGCTGAGATAGGAAGACGTAAGACAAGACTTGACGTGTTGCAGTGGAAATGGGTTTGTATTAAGTTCATTTATTTTAATTGATGGTGAAATCCGAGAAAAGTTTAAAAGTAAGTTTATTTTTTTGGTATTAACAAAAAGCTAAAAAAGTTTTGTTGATCGAAATACATTTAAAAAAAGGTCAAAAAGGCTTTTAAGTTTTAAGTTCTGATTGATTTGAAATGTCATATTTACACCAGTTCAAAAACAGGTACCCAAAGCTTATCAAGGTCCGGGTCCGGGCCAACGGTGAATAAGTGCTTAAAACCAACATGACGGAACACCAATATTCACAAGCTATTAGCCTAAAATCCACAGGCCATTTCTTGATATTATTTATTTTTAGCTTCTTTTTTTTTTTTCGTGGGTGGGTGAGCATGGTCATCATTTATGATTAGAAATGTTAGTGAAAGGAAACCAACACCCGAGTGCCGGGGTTGTTGGGATACCACTTTTCTAGAAAAGAAGTCTTGGTTTGAACACGTTCGGCAGCATTTCTCTGCACTTACTTGTTTATAGTCTCCCACCGTGTTGTGGGTCTTGCACAGCAGGCCCATGGGACCCAAAAAAAAGGAGCCTGGCTTCATGCACACAGAAGATGTGTGCAAATTGTGTGCATAAACCAGGGGGCCGACGGGATGATATTCTATATGACCCTGAATATTTAAGGCGGGCTGAAGAGGATATTACCCCGGGGGTGGATACATCAGTGCCGAAAAGGCTTGGATCAAGGGGCTGACGCATCAGCACAAAAAAATGATTAATACTTTTTGTGAGCACGGTTAACATTTTTTGGCACTGATGTGTCCACCCCTGGTCCATGCACACATCTTCTGTGTGCACAAAATCCGAGGAAAAGAGGAATGGCATGAAAGAGGTTATTCCTATTTCAACTCTCATAAAGTTGAATTACTTCTTTCTTTCTTTGCCATACCTTAACTTTTTTCAAACTCTTACTTTTATAAGTTTGGCCATGGCTTATATAGTTGAATTCATGGAGGATCATCATTGATTTGCATCCTCAATAGTATTTTTTTTTAAAGTTTATTCCAACACGGTATCCAACTTCTCTGAAGAAGCCGGTTTTCGCTCCAGATTTTGTGCACTCAAATTCTGTGCACAATTCATGTTCAGAGGCATGTGATTACTCACATCAACATTGAAAAGTGATAAAAACGCATCCCAAAAAATGCAAATCATTTTTCAATGCTGAAATGAGTGTTCTCAACCCTCGACATGAATTATGCATAGATTCTGTGCTCACAGTAGCCAAGCCGCCGGTTTTCGGATTTAGGCACAAAGGCCACTCTTTCTGGGCTGATGTGTCAGCCCGTCATTCCAACTTTAGCCACTCTCATAAGTTACCAAATCCGGCCTTATAATTTTAACATTTAAAAGCTTAAATATTAGCAATTCTAACCAGGCGTATCTTCAAAACCATCAGAGATTAGGTACAAAAACTTGGAGAGTGGCTAAAGTTGGAATGACATCAGGGTTGACATATCAGTGCCCAAAAGTGAAAAACATCCCCCAAAAAGTCTTTTTTTTTTTTTGGCGCTGATGTGTCAGCCCTAATGTCACCGTCTCCTTAAAAACACGTTACTTACACAATCATTCAGAATGTCTTGGGGGAGAAGTGATGTTGAGACTACCCCTTGACCAATATGCATCCGGAAATCAGGGCAATCCTAGAAAGCCCTAGAATGCTCCAGGGTTGCCCGCCAAATAATCAGCTGCTGTAAATTTTTCTGTAGCCTTTTGTAGCATGACCCAAAAGATCACAGAAAGAGAAAACTCATGTTAAAGACACAATACCCATGCTTTTTGGCTGTGCTACAAAAAGCTACAGAAAAATATGTGATGATCATTCCTTGGGTTGCCCTGATTCTGAATACAAGCTGGTCAAGAGATGGTGAAAGTTTTACCTAAAAAAAAAAAAAGGGATGGTGAAAGATAAATGCAGTCTTTATAGCATTTTCTTTGAATCAAACACGACAAACAACGACAGGCAAATGATGGTAGACTTTCCCTAGGAAAGTTGAACTTTCTCCGAAAACCACTCTTTGGAAAGTCTTCAACTTTCGGTCAAACCATTCCCTGAAAGTAGATACTAGGATTTTTTTTTTTTGGAAGAAAGAAAGAGATCGTTCCCCTCCAAACCGAGATTGAGAAGATTTCCCATGTTCAACAAAACCACATGAATCCATACTGTTGTGTACCTTCGCACGAGCCTCCCATCTCTGAGCTTACAATGGGTCCACTCCACCATTTTTCCCTCCAACATTGAAAACCAAACGCAGGGCAGCTGACATATTGAGAGCTGCAGATTCTTCCGACTGAGTCTCAAAATTACACCATTTTTAGTCGTGAGTCTCAACTCCTTGCCACAGAAAAAGGCCGGCAGGTGCATTTGAACTCTGCCTGAGGTCCTTGACTTCACAACCCAAGCAACTCCCTCAATTTAATTTGCATTTCCTTCAACCTTGGATGCAATGCATCATTCTTCTAACTACCATATTGAACTTTACAACATTCAATAGGGAGAATAGCTCAGCTTCGATTTGTTAATTCTTCTTCCGGCATCACACACCTAAGAGCAATCACTGGATCAGTCAATAGTCGGGTGGCACCCGTGGGACAGTTCATCCCCAATCTTCCACAACACTAGGTGTTTGGTCTGATGAACTATGCAATTACCCCATCCAATTTGACAGCTAAGTTTCCATGCAACAGACATTTTCCCCATAATGCCATAAAAACAGCTTCAAAACTACATCAGCTACTTCTCACTCCTTCTACAACATCAAATGAATATCTTCAATAGGGAAAACCACAAGGCTAGTCACCCAAGTCTATGAATGATCAAATAGGAAGGCCCAAACACTAGGAGGCATCTCTGTAGACTGACTCTACCAACTTGAATCCTTCTCGGGTTTCAGCCTAACTGTAGTGCTTATAAATCAGAAAATTGACCACCTATTCATAAAAATGTAGCACTACAGTTATCCAACTTGAGATTAAACACTTCCCCAACCTTCTCAACCTCCTGCTCTAGAAGCATTCAGCAAACTTGATCAAAAACAAAATTCTACCACCAAGGCTCGGTTGAACTCCACACTGCTATTCTCTTGTGCTAATCATCACCTTCCTCTCAAGGTTATTCACATGCTGTGAAGTAGATCACTGAGAAGAAAAAATATATCCTAACAAAGATCCAAAGCTAGGATGCACTAATATAGCACAAGCACAAGTTTTGTCCTTCCAAACCAGGTCTACCATAAATTGCTGACACACCCTTTCCATGAGAAAACCTTTCTAATAATTCCTATAATCATTCAAACTCCACACACAACTTGATTGAGAAACATCACTCAACCAAACAAAAACTTCCTAAAGACAAACATTCCCATCCAAATTAAAATCCCAAACCTAAAGAAATTATCCTTGTTTCATTCTAACTCCATTTGTTAGCAGCCCCAGTTCAAGCAACCAATGCAACTTCTTTTTCTAAGAAAACTAAGCACACAAATACACTATTCTTCTTCCATAGCCAAAGAAACTATACTAAACTACCATTCAATTATATCAGCCAAAAAACTCTTCTATTTGTGTTAGATGCACATATCGATCCATTGACCTGCATTCTTCATAATTTAACCATATTATTAATTAAACTATAACATCATAATTTAACCATATTATTAATTAAACTATCACTCCTTATTAAGCCACCCACAACTCTTCCCAGACAGGAGACATTTATCACATGGACACAAAAATAATAGACATGCTGATTCTGATAAACAGCAAACCATATCACATATTCATCACAACTTGCTCATAAACATCTCATGACAAAAAACAGTAACTGTCAGAAAGTGCTAGATATTTAAACAAAAAAACTCGATATTAAAGCTTCTTTCTACTTGATTGATCTTGTAAATATTTTACCTGCATAGTATCTTAAAATAGATGGCCAATCAAGAAACAGTGCACCAATACTATGAGTTCAATCTAATTGGTGTATAATATGCTCATTTGGGTAAGAAAGACCAACAAAAGATGGCCAGATTCCAAAAAAGAGTTCCAAATGAAAAGAATCCCAGCACCTATCAGGAACAACTCAAGTGAATCCAGTTTCCACAATACAGAATTCTAAAACATCTTCAAATGAACCCTCATCCAAGAATTTAATGGAAATCTTTGACCTCTAAAGAATAAACTTTATTACAAAGTCAAAATCTAAAGTAAGCCTGTTCCATATAGAAGTACTATTATAAAACAAGAAGAGTATGAAATGGAGCGGGTCAGATTGGAGATATGAATGAATTTACATCTTATAAAACAAATCAGTGCCACGGATTTTTGTTTGCTCTCCATAATGAGCATATTTACCACCTATTATTCATATATATAGACTAAAACAACACAAATTCTGAACAATTAACAACATACATGCACACACACACACACATACACATATATATCAAAGCAAATGTTCTGTGATAAAAATGCCTCTGTAGTGTATATGGTGAATTATAAACAGACAATGTGTTGTTTTGGGGGGTAAAAGGGTCCAAAAAAGTGTTCAGTTGAAAAAGTAGGTGGTCAATAAAAGACATCAAA
>JAOXJP010245897.1:0-22600 GCA_025762735.1 Platanus orientalis | reverse complement strand
TAATTAATTAATTATTTCATTTATTCTACATTTTATTTTATTTTGAATTGATTTATTTTTATGATAAGCAAGTCTCTAGAAGTTATCACGATCAATCATCCCAATCCATTTTTATTTTTACTTAGATTTTATTTTATTCTTTTATTCTTCTTCTTCTTATTATTATTGTCTTAGATACCATTATTATAAATATTGAATCATTTTTTTTCCTCTTTATCTCTTTCTTTTATCTCACTTATACATGCATAACACATTTTCAAAACTAGATACACTAATGTACTCACCATAAATAGAAAATAGACCCTAGAGTTAAACTGATTTAAGTAGGTAACTGTATATGTGTATTGACCAGGGTGCCTAACACCTTCCCTGGTCCATAACCGAACTGCTTATCCAAAAGCCTCTACGTAGATCCGTCAAAATGAAGTTAAATATTTTAAAATAAAATTTTAAAATAAAAAATAATTTTGTTTTTAAAAATAGATGTCTAATAACATCTTTAAAATGACTGGTGGTGACTCATTGTTATTGTAGGTTAGACCCATGATGAGTGAACCAGTTTTCTAAAAAGTTCAACTGTCATGCAAAATACAAGGTCCACAGCATGCCCAGACCGTTGTGGCTATATGACGTTAAAAAAAAAAAAGTGTGCAATAATGGTCTCTTCTTGTCGATTACAAATAGAACAGTGTGTATTTAAAGGAATTCCATGGGACTGAAGGCTCGCCATGATTGGAAAGAGCTCTCGAACATATACATCACAAGAGAAGTTTGATTTTTTGAGGTATTGGGAAGTGCTAGAGCTCTTTTCATAAGTTGGGAAAACTTGGAGGTGGGGTTGTGGGGGCCGGAGGCCATTTCCCCAGCCAGTAGTAGGTAGGCCGTTTTGACAGTGAATTTGCCAAAACAATCATAAACCCATAGTGGGGAGTTGTGGGTAGTGAACGGGCTTAAGCTCACTAACAAAATGATTGAGTGCTCTTGGGGGGTGATGTATTGTTCAATGGGGGATAGGTTCTAGGAGAATTCTTTGGCTGCAAGATTTAAGATGTTGGGTGGGGCTGGAGATGCCAGTTTGTAACCCGCCAAATTAGGGATCCACGGTTTATTCTAGATGTTAAGTGAGATGCTGGGGCGGATTTCTCACACAAGGTCTTGTAGTAGAACTTTGCAGCCATTTAGGAGGCTTTTCCATGCCAAGATCCGTTGTGGTGGGGTTTAGCTTCCAAGAAAATGATGCCAAGATAGTAGATAGTTTCCATGAATTAACTCCAAAGAGAATTGGGTTGAGTGATGAGTCGCCAACATTGCTTGGCTAAGAGGACTTTGTTGAGTAAGTGGAGGTCATGGAAACCCATACCACCATTTCACTTCAAATACCCTAGTCTTGGCCATCTTACCCCGTGGATGTGTTTGGCATCAGTCAATTGGCTCCACAAGAAGTGGCGTTGATGCTTATAAATATTTATGCACACATGTCTGGGGAGCAGAAAGCACGATATCGCATAGGTGAGAGTAACAGCCACCCTGCTTAGGATAGGAGTTTCTCCTTCCAACCCGATATTTGGCCCATTACATTTTATTATAGGTAAGTAAAGAGAGAAGTCTTGTTGGCCCAAAGCTGAGGGTAAGCCAAGGTAAATTCTTTTAGACTTTTAACTCATGCGCACCACGTGTTAGCCTGTGGTATGATCACATCAATTTTGGCCATAGAAAATTTACTAGATTTTTTTGTTTTTGTTTTAATTTTTTAAAACAAATGTTCTGTGACTTCTGTCCAGGATTTGGTGACAATGGGAATTTGAAATTTCGTCTAACCCACCCATTTTCTTCACGTGACACCATCCTGAACACCAAATCATGAACAGAACATTTGCTCCTCTTGTTTTTAAACGCATCGTAGATCGGGGTCACTTGTGTGAGCGAGCGAAACCAGTAATGCTGAAAAATAAAAAAAGAAGATTGGAAAGAAAAGAAGAGGGTCGCTAGCCAAAAAAAAAAGTTAAGAGTCGCCAGCAGTTTCAAACGTGCCAAATATAGAGAGGGGAATTTGATCGGGATTTAGGGCTGCTTTGAACTGGCATTTCGAGTCACCCGGAGAGTTCGTTTAAACGATTTTCGATTTACAGAGCTTTCTCTTCGATTGGATTAGAGATCGTTGATCGTCTTGGTCGAGCGTGGTTTTATGGCATATCGGAGAAGACAAGTAACTTCTAACGCTTCGACGTTCAAAGAAGAGATTCGATCTCCACCGGCGGACAGCTCTTCTTCGTCTCTTGCTGCTCAAGCTATCCGAGCTTCCTCTGCTCATCGCGATTCGTCGTTCTCCTCCGCGTATGGAGAATCGGCTCTCGCCACCGCTAATAGGGAATCGAGTCGCCAAAGATCTCCAGCGAGACAGGTAGGCTTTTTTTTTTCTTTGATTTTTTCGGCTATTTTTACATGGGCGGATCGGTCTGTGTGGAAAATTTTAGGGTTTCATTGGTGAATCATTGCTTCGCTTTGGAATTTTTTGGCATGATTGAAACCGCATTTATTTTTCAAATTGATTGGGTTGGATGATTAATAGCTCCAATTGGGAAAATTATGCGTGATTCCTGTCTTGAGAAGTTTGATTTGTTCTACTGATGTCTGTACTGGTTGAAAATGGTTGTTAGACCTTTGGATGAGGGGGCATCTAACGTCATCTATTATTGCTATGTGATTATCTGCGTTTTTGTTTGTTATTGGTTTCCTTATGTTTTTCATTGGTATATTTTATGATTCAATTTCTTTTCTCGTTTATGCACTTAGAGTTTGTGATGTCGGGAGTCATTATTATTGCTTCAATTAGTTGATCTCTCCTGATGACAAAATAAAAATTTACTATCTTCATTTTGGAGGAAAATAAGTAATAATGTAGGACAAAAGCAATATCATCAAACAATTAATTAGTGGGATAGAATTATAATGTAATTGCCATTCAATACTTTAGGCGAGTTGTGGCATTGGGATCTAATATAACATTTACTGTTTCTCAAGAATGTGGCAAAAACACAAAACCATGACATGCTGATATGATTTAGACACATTAGACGTACTAATTTTGTTCTAAAGTTTGGAGGGTCTCCAGATTGCTTTTATATATATGCAGTCATGTTATTTGTTCTTGGATGAGCCTACTTAATCATGCTAGATTCATTAAGTTGGGAGATAGTTTAATGTTACAATGAAAGCTTACCAAATATAGTGACACTCCTCACATTGTTCAAGAATTTCTGGTGAATTTGAGCAAGTTAATTTATACAAAAAAATAAAAATAAATAAAATACAAGTTTAACATAGCAATCTTAGCCTTTGTGAGACTGAATCACTTTTTTTTTACTCTGAATTTAGTCCCATGCCAGTCAAACATAAGCATTGACATGTTAAACACTTAGAATATTCAGCGGTGCTCCCTTGGAAGGAATGAAATTTTTTTCCGTTAGTTCTTTGCTATAATCTCTTTGGGGAATGTGGTGTTCCTTCTTATCCATGGATGACTGTTTAGGGCCTCTAAGTCCCTTCTAAGATGCTGTTTTTCATCTGGATAGCCTCTAGAGATTGGTTGCCAACTGTAGAAAATCTCCAAAAGAGAGGGATTTACCTCCCAAATGTTTGTCCTTCTTGCTTGCAAGATGAGGAATCATTGAACCATATTTTCATCCATTCTGCCTTTGCTAAAGAGGTTTGGAATGAAGTTCTTTGGAAAGTTGGGGTGGTGTGGGTGTTTCCTTGCAGCCTCAACTAGTTATTGTGAAATTGGAAGCTTTGGAAGACCTTGATGAAGGGTAGAAATATGTGGAGATTGATTCTCCCTGTCGTTTGTTGGTCCATTTGGTTGGAAAAAGGACCTTTGAAAATCATTTGGAGCTGGCTTTCAATGTTTTGAAGAGGGCTAAAAAGACTGTTTTTGTTTTTGGGCTGTAAAATGTAAAGAGTTTGGTGATGATTCTTTTCTAGATATTAAGAGAGGGTGGGGAAACATTCTTAGAGATTCCTCCAGTGTTTAGCCCTCAGGGCTGTTGGTGTCTCCTTGGGGATGCCTTATCCTTTTTTTTAAACGTTTTTTCTTGTATAAAAAAAGTTAATTTTCTTCTGATTTATTTACAATAATAAAAATTTGTTATTACAGTCCCTTCAATCTCTTTTGTAATCATCCTTTCAACTGTCAATCAAACTCTTCCCATGTGGTATCATGGAAAGCATGGGGTCCTTTCTCAAAAAGGAGTGCTGATGTGGAAATGTACCCCTCACATGTTCTGCTGGACCCTCTGGAAAGTGCAGAATGAGTGTATTTTTGAAGACAAGGTCGCATCCATTCAACAAGTCGAGGACCGGGCCATTACAATTTTCTATCGCTGGCTATCTCATATCCCTCTATTTGTTGATTGTGATTTTAACTCTTGGATCTTTGATTGGTCAGCCCTCATCTCCTAGTTGTTCTGAGGTTTGGAGGGTTTGTACTCATCGTGTTTTCCCTGCATTTTAATATATTTCCTTCTTTACCGATCAAAAAAAAAATCTGAACTATTGTAGACCTGAATTCTCTTCTTCTTATTTATTATTATTATTATTTTGGATAAGAAAATCAGTTCTTCTTTCACCTTGAATCGATTTCAATTGTTTCTAAACACCAAAATCCCACTTTTTTTTTTTATGAATACCAAAATCCCACTTTTAATTAGTTTACTTCTAGTGCTGTTTGATTAGAGGTTTGAAGATCTATTTTTTTAGTGCTGAATCTAGTCAATCCTTCGATCACATACATGTGTAGTAAACTAGTAACATCGATCCGATGACTTATAGACATGAAGACATTTATGTATGTGGGAATGAATGCAAAGTTTCAAACATGACAAGTTGTAAGTAGAAAGTAGAAACACCGCTGCCTTTCCAGAAAAGTTATATGGAAATTTCACATCCCCATCATGGTAGTTTACTTTCTATCGATGTTATCACTTGATAAAATTCTTGCAGCTGCTCATTTGGTTAGCCTGCAAAAGACCATACAAATTTTTTTTCTTATGCAAGTAAGATGAAGAACCAGTCAGCCATTTATTCCTTCATCTTCAACTTTCCAGCGCGGTATGGTAGCATATCTAACAACAGTTTTGAGTTTATTAGATTTCTCACTAAAGGAGTGAAGTTGACCTTATCAAAGCCACTTTCACAAATATTCCAACTTACTTCCTCTCCTTACTGTGGCTGTGTCCATTTGCTATTAGATTAGAGCAATGTTTAAGGGGCTTTTTTTGGAGTGGTTGGGAGGAAGCTTTTTACTATTGCCTAGTTGATTGAGTCTAGGTGTGCCAACCTAAAACGGTGGGTGTATGGGCCGATGAATCACTCTGATGAAGAAAGCTTGCTTGAACAAGTGGTTTTAGTGCTTTAGCTTGGGAAGCACTGGTCTTTGGCATAGAATCATTGGTTCCAAATAGTGCTCCAATGGATGTGATAGTCTGCCTATGTCTACCAGCTATGCAATGGGGGTTTAGAAGGGTATTATGAAATTGCTACAGACTTTCTTTCAAGAAATCAGAGGACTTTGAAGCCGGAGCATGGAAAGCACTGGTCTTTGGCATATAATCATTGGGTCCAAATATTGATGTAGGATATCCAAAAGAATGGATTTCTACAATATGGAACTGTAATGGGATGATGCAAAACACTTTAAAGAATGCAAATAATGATTCTTGAATTAAAGAAATAATAGTAATTCAATTTCAAGAATTCAAGATTCAACTAAAAGATTTATGAGAAATTAATTCTTGGATAAATAAAATAGGGAAAGAAATTAAATTAAAAAAGAAAAAAGAAAAGAGAAAAGATTTGTTTCTTTAAATCTTGAAAAGAATCCTTAAAGAAACTAAGGTTTGGTGTAAAGAAAGTGAGGATAATGGTTTTCTAGGATTTCTTGGTTAAGACATACCAAGAGATGCAAGTGTTTGCTGTTTAGTATTTTTTCAGATTGAAGAAACAATAAAGAATGGTTCTTTAATGAACCTTGAATTTAAAATTGCAATAGCAGTGCAATAAGTAATAAAGAAATAAAAATGAGAGACAAAACGAGAGGAAGACAAGCAAGAGAAGGCTGATCAAATAAAAGAGAGGAGAAGTGGGGAAAGGCTTACCTAGCCATGAGTGAGAAGAGAGAGAGAGGGAGATATCACCACACTCGTAGACTTCGAAAAACTTTCTTTATTCAATAATCATAATCTGAATACAGCCCTAGTCATTCCTTTATATATATAAGACTTTAATTCCAAATCCTAACATAATTAGGACTACTATAATCTCATCTAAGTGGCTGTATGATCAGCCCTTTTGAAATGCATATAAAAATCTCAAAAACACCCCTAACTATCCATAATTATAAAGAAATTGATGGCTTAAAAGCCTTATTACAAGATAACCAGTCCCTCAAATAAAATATACTAAAAACACCCTAAAATAGTAAAATAAAAGCCTAATTAATGTGGCCTGCATGCTCCCCTCCAAGGTCTAGCTTTGGTCTTGACCTTGGGCCTCCAAAGTGGGTAATGAGTGTCCATCCAACGAATGGCTGCCACATCACTTAGTGTGGGCTTAGGAGTTAAAACCCATTGGAATAAACCCAATCCCAAAGGCCCAGCCTGAATCTGTATTTTAATTATGAACATTTATATCGTATGACAATAGAGTTTTTTTTTTTGGTCAATGACAATTACAGTTGTAGTAATAGCTATTATAGCATTGTAGAAAATAGGGAGTTGGGATGATGTATTTGGGTTTTGAAATAAGGCCAAACTAGAGCTCAAGCCCAGCCTTGTACATGTCAAATGAGCTTAATAAGCCAGACTAGACATAAAGTATTAACTTTTAAAATAAAATTTAAAAAGAAGAAGAAGTAGAAACTTTTAAAACAAAAATTAAAAAGAAGTAGAAGATAAAACATCTTACTCACGTGTGGAGCTTGGGATAGAAATTTTTGGCCCATCCCTGGCCTGGCCCAGGTCAAAGCTAGGACTCAAGTATACCAAGAAAGGCCTGGCTTGACCATGGCCAGCCCATTGACAGACTTATACACAGATACTTTAAACAATTAGCATACTTATATCACCATAATATAATTTCCATATGGGTAATGGATACTTCTGGACTTCAACTTTCTTGTTTTTTATTGTCCTATCCATAGATTTGACAACAGGATCATACCGCTCGGTCACACCAGGTTCAGGCACAACTGGCCACTTTGTGGTTCAATTCACAAAGAAAGGGGGATCTGCAGAATAACCAGTCAAACCAGCCAAATTATTATAAGACCAGGCAAACTTGGTCGGTTGAAAACCATATTATTTTTAATGATACTTTGGTTCACCAGAACAAACAAGTCAAATCACAAACCAACCCCTCTCCTAGTTGATGTCTGCACCAATTTTCAAAATTACGGTCTAACAAATTATTTTATTTACTCATGACACTTTCATCTTCCTTTCTTTTTGTCCCTAAAAATATATTAAATGGTATTTTTTGTTTTATGAGTAAAAAGATTTTATTAAAAAAGGAAGGGGGATAAGGCATCCCTGAGAGAAGAAGACAAAAGAGATAAGGAGAGAAGGGGAAAGAGGAAATCACCCCGGGGATACAAAACAACCCCTTCTTGGTAATTATTAGAAGTTTCATTAAATTTGACATGAACTAAATATAAGAAATGAAATAAAATTAAAAAAAACTTTGTCCAAGGAACTAAAGTAGGAGCATAGTATTAGCATATTGAATGGGAAAATGGTTTCAATATTTGTACTAAATTTTGAGAAACAAAGATCATATCCCGGTTTCTTTATACAGATCTATATCCATCCATCTTAGATTCCAACCAGCTTGTCTTCTACGTTTTTGCTACTAAATTTTTCGGGGTGTCTACGTATAGATGAACACAGGAAAGAGTATATTATGAGTCTATGACTAGGATAGAGGACAGTGTTAGACAGGTTCCCCGATAATATATAATTTATATAGCCACTGGAAGCTATATATAACTACGTTTGCAATACCTCATTTACTACAATAGAAAATGCACAATAATGTAACAGAAACTAAGATATGTAATACAGTACTTCTAAATATAGCATATCACATTATCATGAGGCGCACGCTTGCCTACGCAAAAAAAACAAAAACATGACACAAATGTCACACAGTATACAGTGGACAACACACCACACATGTAATTTATATACAACAATAGAGTATACACTATTATACAGGCTACAATATATGTCGTACCACAGTACTCAAACCTATTGCTTTGCAGTAAAATAGAGTATCAGAAAAAACTATCCAGTGAAGCTAACACAGTTATTTTGATTGCTTTTCAAGTGCTAAAATATAATATGGAATATGTAGAACATGTTAAAGCATATCAGACATGAACTGATAATCCATCAGAATCCCCAACTCAATGAACATGAGGACAGGCCATCAAAAGACAATAAATAATAATAATAATAATTTTAAAAAAATATACCCCATCACTGACAATTGAGACAAAATCCCATACCCCTGTTAGCTAGCAATTCTGATTTAAATATTGGAGACGCTATTATCAGCATATATAGCCAAGTAAAAGCCAACACCCCTGCATGTAGAACTTAGCTCAATATCAAACCACAGGAACCTTTAGTCCCACCTCTACTAAAGAGTGACATATAGAAAATAGAGAAACAACCAAAGACATTTCAAGCCTTAATATAGGCACCATTGAGGCTTAGGATCTTATTAGACTAGAAGCATGGAGAAAATGATAAACAATCCGATGACAAACAAATTAATTACAACTTTGATCAATATATAAGACAATAACTAATTAATGAAAGTTACGATGATTTTCTTCTTCTCCTTGTTTTCTCTGGATACTATAACACATCCTTTTACTGTCACTTAAATGAAAGAATAAAATAAAAAATATCTCCATTGCTTGAAACAAGTAAAGCTGAGATGAAGAAAGAAAAAGTTTCATAAGTTTTGTAAGTCAGATCATCTTGGGTAAGCTAAGCCCAGTCTCAAACTAAACTTGAATCATGAGTTCATTGAATATAACTTTGCTAGAGCCAATTTCAAAATCATGATCAAAACAAAGATAAAAGATTGCATACCTTTATTAGCTCACCTTCACAGTAACCATCAAACTCTGCTCTGCAAAAAGTGAAACAAAATGGAAAAGACTAAAGTAAGATGTACAATACCAACAGGAAAAACATAAAGTCAAATAATGATGGGTCCAATAACAGTACACACGCGGCAAGTTCTTTCTGCACACGCACTGCTTCAACTTGTACGACCATCTGCGCTTTCTTAACAGTCTCGTAAAGATTTTGCATATTTCCAATATTTCCCAAAATTCCAGCCTATAATCAAATAACATGACAGAAAGGTCAATTTTCCCAAGAAAGGCTTAAGACAACTAAAAGGCTGTTATCATCCTCCATTCCCATTCATTAAAAATGCCATAAAAGTGAATGTCTCCGTAAGTTGGGACATAACCAAATTGAACGGTATGGATCTGAAGGAGAATTCACAATATTTTCATAGAAAAGAAAAATTAAACAGTATGAATTAAAAGTATCACATTGAAATGCAACATCATACCAAATGTGCAAAGAAGTTTTGAATATTTAAAATCAGATGCCCAGCCACCAACCAATAACATCCGCCAGTTGCCATAAATTCTTGGGATATGGCATTTTTTTTCTTCTTGCCAAGTAGAATGAATTGCATTAAAACAGGGAAGAGGGTTCCCTATGAAGTATACAAAAGATAGCTTAACTGTAGCTAGTAATTGGGCAGCTTGGCACAAGGTAAGAAGCTCACTACCTGCGAAGCTCATTCGGGAAGCGAACTCCATTCCACTTCCCCAAGTAATGGGAAGCATGCTTCCCAAGCGCAGTAAAACAAGTGAAAGCTGTTTAGGGAAACGAGCAGAAGCCTCTAGAGAAGCAAGCAGAAATGAGAATCGACTAGAAAGCGATCCGAGAAACAATATTGTATTTTATTTAATGTAAATCCTATTCTATTAGCATTGAAAAATATTTTTTTTAGCATTGACTAAAATATATTCTATGAGATTTGGTAATGATTTTATAGGGAAAAAAAGAGATTTAGTATTGCATTTATTGTTTATATTATTTTATTCCAATTCAATAAAAATGATTCAAATTCAATGGTTTTTATATAAGGACTTCTATACTCTGACTCTAAGATGAAAAGTATCTACAAAAAATCTTATGTATGGTAAAATCTAAGATATGGTTGGCCATACTAATAACAAATGGTTAGCATATTGACTTATTGTCAAGATTCTTTGTTACTTACATAATATAGCTTTTAGTTTTTTTTGTAGTTCCTCTAAGTTTATTCACTTTATTGTATTGTAGTTAAAATTATTGATTATAACATAGTTATTTACTTTATTATTGTTTTTCGCTTCTCGCTTCCCATGGATTTATTGAGCCTCACTTCCTGCTTCTCGAATTACTTCCCGCTTTCTCTTCTCGCTCTAGTAACTATGCTATACAAAGATACAAAAATACAAAGCCAACCCCACAGCCCCGTATCAGAGGATTCAAACATAGGCATCACTCCTAATTATATCATGGTCCCATCCCTCCCTTAAAGTCTCTCAGTCTTATGTTCTGGAATTCCTTCTTGTTTAGAGCCCAAAGATGGTATCTCTTTTAATATCTTAAGATAAGGGCATATGGCATGTATATTAAATAGTAAAATCCACTTAAGAGGCGTATGTTGTGCTGGTTAGGGTCTGAAGCAAATGCCAAGTAAATCTAAACGGGAGAGAGACCAAAACAATACACTCACTCAGCATCATGTAATGTAAATTCATAAATGTATATATTAAGGACTGGGTGTTTATTAGTGAAATTTCATCAAGAATCGCAGTAATCATGTATAAGTGAGAAAACATTTAAACAATGGGAATTTGTGTGCACATGTGCAGGCACATGCCACATGCCAACATCCATACCCATACTTACACATGCATGTTTGCATGCACAGATCGAAAATTCTTCAAATCTAAATTCACATTTTATCGTATTTATTTGCCATCACTTCCAGTTCATACCTTTATTCCCATCAACAGGTTACGACAAAGCACAGATTTTCTCTTCAAAGAGACACCAGATGTGGGTATGGCTCTCAATCCAACACTTCTGCATAACATTGCTTGTAGTTTGGTGCAAGTGACAAAATCATGCCAGTAAATATAGGCAGTGGAAAGGACCATGGTAACATGTGGGAATCAGAGGACTTGTTTGTGTGTGGCCATGAAAATTGTTGGTGCAACGTTGCAACTAATGAAACAAGGAAACAAGGAAGACTACAATTTAGTGTAAAACTAGTACCTTCTCATTTCTACTTCATGATGCCAGAATCCATCTGTGATGTGTTTTGTCAATGTGGTGGAGGTGCTAGAGGGACGTGTGTTAGAATGTTCATTAAAGCTTTGTTACATGACATTGTTTGGGGTATTCGAAAGGAAAGGAATAGGAGAATTTTTTATGACAAGAGGAAAGCTTGGGAAGTGATCAACTCTATTATTTGTGAGATGGGTTCGTGGTTGATGGCTAAAAAAGGGTTTGGAGATTGCTCCTTGAATGTTTTTTTTTAAAGGGATTGGGTTACTTGTATATCGTCTTCCCCAGCAAATGGTTCTCATAAGCCCAAGAAATGGATGCCCCCTATGGTTGGAAAAGTGAAGGTTAATTTTGATAGTGCTTCGTTTGGTAACCCTGGGCCGGTTGATTATGGTTGTGTTAAGAAACTTGTAGGGTAGTATCATTCTTGCTAAAGGAGGACTGATTGGTTCTAAGGATGCTCTTCATGCGGAAATGATGGGCCTCCTAAAAGGTCTTCATATGCTTAAGAATCAAGGTACCTTCGAGTTTTCAGTGGAAGGGGATTCAAAGACGGTCATTAGTTGGGGTGACGGTAAGAAAGTGGGATCATGGAGGCTGCATAATCTCATTTCGAGGCTCGCACTCTCTTGAAAGAAATGAAGGCTGATCTCCATCATGTTCCAAGGGAACAAAATTTCCTTGTGGATAATTAGCTAAATGGAGTGTTAATCAGCAGGATGTCTTTATTGGGGACCATATTCCGGATTGTTAGTCTTTCTATGCTTTTCTTAGGCTTGTTTGTGGCTTGCTTAGGCTTGCTTAGTCATAACCCTTGCTTGTATTCTCTGTATATTATACTTTTTCTTTTCTTCATAATAAATGAATCATTATTCATCAGAAGAAAAAAAAACTTTAAATTTAGTTGTTTAGGACAATAGAATTTGAATTTAGCAGTTTAGCGCCTTGTCATTCCAAAAAGAATGTTGATTTTAGAAATGCAGATTTTGGTTGTGAATATTAATACTGTTGGTTTAAGGAAGACAAGTGATTGCTTTTGTTGGTTTTTTTCTTTTTTGGTAAAAATTGCTTTTGTTGGTTTAAGAAACTTTTTTTTTCAATAAAGGGGCGGGAATGAAATTAAATGGGATCATCTCCTCTTGTGGAAGAAAGCTGAAAACTAAAAGAGTCTGATCTAAAACCGGAATATTTTTGTGGGATTATAAAAGCTCATCCACTGTATATCAGTAGCTAGATTGCAATCCTTGCCTTATTGCTACTGCAACAGCATTTTCTGTAAATACTAAGTTACTCATGGATTTCATCTTTTCTAACCTTTGCACCCCTCAGGTTGTTTAGTGATATCAATTGACAAAATCCCCAAATATGAAGTTACAGGGGAATATCCCACGTACCAAAGAATGCTTCAAAAATTTACAGATGAAGCTTTGCATGGTAGACTTCTGGACCAGTTATATACCATGGTCCCAGTTATGTAAGCGTCCGTATCCCCTTAAAACTCACCACACCGATGATCACTGCTTAACTTGCCAACAGTCGTCACAACTGGGAAAGCACAAGTTTCACGACAGGAGCTCAAGCAAAATCACTTTTTATGTTCTACCACGCAGTAGCAAGTATAAGAAACAGACTATAAGGACCTGCAAAACCATCTTTCTGCCTAATTTCTTTTCTTGCCCATTCACAGATCTTTCAAGCAGAGTGCTGCAAAAAAATTGAAGGAAAAGCAAAGTAGTAAACATACACAACAGGTGTAGCCTGGAGTCCCACCCTCAGATGTACACTTAGAGCCCAAGAAAATTGCACTGAATTTTTACGCCTCTTCACACATACGCCTAAACAAGGTGATACCTCAAGGGTGCAGCTGGAGACACTCAACTGCTCTTTCAAAATGTCTGAAAGCATTAGTCTTAACTTCAATTGAGAAAGAAGAGATAATATTTAAACCACATGATTGTTACGTTTGCATGCAGTCCACACCACATTAAGGCTTACAACTTCAACCAGGCTGGCACATGGTCCATATCATAGCCCCAGTTATAGAGGTGCAACTTGGGTAAGTTGAGTTACCCACATGTCCATTAACTCAGGCAAGTTGAGTTATCTTTCTCCACATGTCCATTAAGTCACCTTATAAATATTGTCTCAGCCTCAGGAATTCTCTGCATTAATCCATCCATGTTTTTCTAAAATTGTTCCATAATAATTTCATCTAATCCTACTTGAGGTCCATAAGAACTATGTTATTTCTTTTTCTAGAACAAGTATAATTGCTATAATCCTATCACCTATTCTCTTAGCATTTACAACTTCCTTCTTTAGATCTTTATCTACTATTATTCCCACCCATTTTTGTTATGGGCTTCTCCGGTGTACCAGAGTTTAAAACCATCAATCTCCTTGTCTTTTTTCCCCTCTCCACTTAGTCTCTTGCAGACAAGCAATATTGACGACCCTCCTTTTCATAATATCTACTAGCTCTATACTCTCATTAAGGTTCCTATGTTCCAAATTACTAAGCAAATTCTGGATGCCGATGGGGCGTGTCATTTAAAGAAAATGCACTAGCATAAGATCAAAACGAAAAATTTCCAAGATTCATGTTTAAATGGTTTGAGTGGATTTTTATGCCACCTTTCAACTTAACGCAACCCTCCTTTATCCAGGCTTTAGACAGACAATGTCTGAAGATACAGACACTGGCAGAGTTCCAGTTGAGAATTAGATGAACAAAAAAAAAAAAGAATCAATGAAAGAACGAGAAGTAAAAAAGCAAACTTAGAAAGACAAAAAAAGATTGTAATAGAAACATAAGAATGGCCAACTTATATGATGATATACAAAAAATTTGATGGATGAAATATGAAGGTTGGAAGAAGATTGAAGAGCAGCCAGTGCTTCCATCGTCAAAAAAGCAAATCAAATATTCCATTGATGTCCAAAAAAATATTAGATACCATGACCAAAATTCCAGATGATTATAACGATTTCTTTCATACTTACAAATAAAATGCCCACAAACACATAGAGAGATGGAAAGCATATGAGAAAAATAAAGGATGATGAAGCATGACCAGAGGGTTTCCAAAACACATATTTTTAACGTTTAAAGAAATACTCGGGAAAAAAAAAGACGAACCTGACCTGCAGAATTCACAATGACAAAAAAAGAGGGGGGAATGAAAAGTGCTTCAGTGTTTAGAATTTGATGGAGAGACGAGGAGAGAAAAGAAGTTTACATTCCAGGGTTAGGTTGTGTTGTTAGAAAAGAATGTAAAGGTAGTATGTATCATGGTGTATATTAGTAAATAGGTTCATAACAAAAATAAGAATTAAAAGTAAAAATAATAAAAAATGAATATCTAACATGATAGTCAGATAAAATGCTAATATGCAGAAAATAAACATAGAACTATAAATATATATTCAGGCTCACGTTGGTTTGGGTTGCCCAAGCCCTCAACCACTATGAAAATCCCAGTCCAATCAAAACCAAAGGTTGGGTTGGGTAAGTCAGGTTTTGTTTAGCCTGGCCCAAATTTGCCCTTGCCAAGTAATGGGCAAGGCCTCACTCAGGTTTCAACAGGCTTATTAGGCCCAAGCTAATCTTTTGGACCCAAAATTAAGTTCAGGACCAGGCACCAACTGATTCTTTTGAGCCCAAGTGCAATGAACAAATATAGTATACATATATTATAGATATCACACATGAAACCATACTGCTTCACATGTTGAACAGTCTTCTTCCTCCTAAATTCCAACAAAAATTATCAAACTGTAGAACCTTTGAGCATATTGACAAAAAAAAAAAACTAATTAAAACTAAAAAAGAACTCTGATAGAACCTCTGGTTCTGTCGTACCCAACCAAATCCAAGGCTCTCAACCAAGCCCAACCAACTTTGATTTTTTTTTAATGAAGGAAAAATTTTATTGCAAAGAGAGACGAGACATCCCAAAAGAATCATAACAGCAGCAGAAGACAAAGAAAGAAAAAAACGCAGAAGAAAGAGCCCCAAAACCACCCCCAGGCCCCCATCCCTACTAAAGAGGGTTACAACCAGTCACCTCATTCCAATCCCTGCGAGGGTCCCCCGCCCTTAGACCCCCACACCCTTTATAAAGGGCAGCCCAAAAATAGATCAAATCATTGGCTCTTTTATACACCTGGAAAGAGGGCACAGCGCACCCCTCAAAGACCCTTCTATTCCGCTCCAACCAAATAGATCAGCACACTTCCACCGGGACAAGCCTTCAAATCCTATTGCCACGAGAGGACAGCGCCTTGCATCTCCAAGCTGCTAGGAGAGACCTTAGGTCCCGTGGGGGAACGCAGTGGAACCCAAAGTCCCTGAGAATCCCAAACCAAACCTCCCAGGAGAGGGGGCAATGTAGGAGAATGTGATCCACAAATTCTCCATCTTTCTTACAAAGGCTGCAAAAATTGGTGAGGATGAAGCCTTTTCTCCTAAGCATGTCAATCATGGAGATCTTACCAAGAGAAGCCACCCACATGAAGAACTGGATTTTTGGAGGAATCAGGGAATACCAAATATCCCTCCACGGGACAGAGACTTGGATGTCGGTCGAATTCCCAAAGAAAATGATACCGGATCTCACACTATAACCCATCAAGACTACCCAGCCAACACTTCCTATCCTCTTGACCCTGTCTCACAACTGCAGAATCAAGACTCCCAAGCATCGAAGAAATATCCGACACTTCCCAATCAAACGTCAGGCAACTCAGAACAAGATTCCAATCCACAATCCCATCACACACAACCAAGTACTCCGAGACAAGCGCCAGAGGTTTGCTCGCCAAATGGAAAACTGAGGAAAACTCCCTCGTCAATGGCTGCGAACAAAGCCAAATATCTATCCAAAACCTTGTATTATGCTCGTTGCCAATCTCCATCCTCAACCCTTCCTTAAACTCCGAGAAGAACCTCATGATTGCTTTCCAAGGACTAGACCCGTAAGGACCCTTGACTGAACATGGCTCACCATCATCCCGAACCCCATGTTTAGACAAAATCACCTCTCTCCATCCATTATCTGCCTTAACCATGAACCTCCACAACCATTTGCATAAGAGGGCTTTGTTCATGAACACCATCCTCCTGAGCCCTAAACCCCTATAAGACTTCAAAGAAGAAACCTTATTCCAGGCAACTAGATGCAAGCCCTTAATGTCCTCCCCCCCCCCCCTCCCCTCCACAAGAAATCCCTCTGAAGTCTCTCAACCTGGCTCATAACCTGAGATGGGATGACAAAAAGAGACAAAGTAAACTGGGAAACTGGAAACTGCCGCCTTAATCAACATTACCCTCCCCCCTTCAAACAGCTAATTAGCCTTCCAGCCCGCAAACTTCCTCCTCAATCTATCCACCACCGGAGCCCACGCCTCCTTGCTTTTGAACGAGGATCCCAACAACAATCCTAAATAAAGAAGAGGAAGATTCCCCACCCTATAACAAGGTCCACAGCAAGGAAATCGATGTCAGGCACATCACCCACCCCAACCATCACACCCTTCCCAAAGTTCATCTGCAACCCTGTCACAACCTCAAAGCATTTAAGAACATCTTAACATTAGAATCTACACCTAAGAGTTTTGGCAAACAATATGAGTATCGTCCGCATATTGAAAATGGAAAACATGCACCTCCTCCCTACCCACCGAAAAACGCTTAATCAGACCACTTTCCTTCGCCTTATATAGCATTGCCCCCAAGGTCTCGGTCGGGGTCCCCTTGTCTCAACCCTCTAGAAGCCTTGATCTGTCTGTGGGGGACCCATTCACAAGCACTAAGAAGGAGACAAGACTAAAGCAACACCACATTTAATTCATTCAACATCTCCCAAAACCATACCCCATGATGTAGTAAAGGAACTTCCAATTGACATGGTCGTAAGCCTTCTCCATATCCAATTTGCAAATCACCCCCAACCTTCCCCTGCGGATCTGATCGTCAATACATTCACTAGCACAAAGGAACCCGTCCAGAATATATCTCCCTTCTAGGAAAGCCCCTCGGTCTTTAGAAACAATTGCAGGGAGGACAGCCTCAATCTTAATGCCAGACACTTAGAAGTTAAAAATGACCTTGTAGGTGCTACCAATTAGGCTAACCGACCTAAAATCAAACAAACAAACAGCACCATCCTTTTGGGGAATCAGAGAGATAAAGGTAACATTGCTTCATCTATCCAAGAACCATCTCTCATAAAAGTCCGCGATCACCTTCATCAAATCCCCCTTGACAATGTCCCAACATGCCTTGGAAAAAGCAATAGGAAAGCCATCCGAACCCGAAGCCTTGTCCCCTTCCATCATCCCAACCGCCCCCTTAATCTCCTCCTCCTCAAAAGGCCTTTCCAACTAGTTCATTATATCCACAAAAAGCTGGGGAAACTAAATACCATCCACCCTAAGCCTAGCGCCCCCCCCAATCATCCGAATAAAGATTGCTAAAATACCTCGCGATCTGGTCCCTAATCAGGTCATCCCTCTCCAATCAACCGTCACCCACCCTCAAACAATGAATCCCATTGGTTCTCTACCTGCATCTAGCCATCTTATGGAAGAATTTCGTATTCCTATCACCCTCTTTCAACCATTGGACCCTCGACTTTTTTCTTCCATAACACCTCATCCATAGATAACACCCTCTCGTCGTCTTCTTTAAGTAACTGCCTTGTCACTTTGATATACGTACACCAACTCAGGCTGGGTAAGGTTGGGCTTAGGATACATTATTGTATAAGCTAAAAACAACTAAAATAGAACTTTGTAGGACTCAAACTTAAGTCTACTAAAATAAAAGCAATGCCAACACCATTAAACCAATCATTTCAGTTGATTATTTTCTTACAAATTATATATTAATAATATTATATATATGTTGTGTTGTCCAAGTCAACCTAAGCCCAAACAGACCTAAAGCGTCAAGTGGGTCAACCAGTTATAGGTTGAGTCCAGCCCAAGCTGCACATCTAGTCTATCTTATATATACATTGTTAAAGGCCTCAACCTATTTCCTGTCGATTCTTTAGGGTGTTCTCTCCTTTGTTCACCTTCTTCTCCGACGGAATATTGAGGCAGAAATTTGCCCTAGACTTCTTTCCATCCTACTCTTTTTTTTCTTATGGATCAAACAAACCCATTACCATAATACAGGTTTGAAAGGGCCTTTTTATACTGAGAAGGCTCGGGCCTGGGACTCGAATTCCCTTTGGGGCACCCCAAATGTTTGTCATAGTGGGCTCTATTGGCTTGGTAAGGCCCAACCCACGTTGGATCCATCTTATCTATATTCGCCCCGGTCCTAGCCAACTTTACACCCTGTTTATTCCTTCCCCGATTAACCACGATCCAATCAAACTCTTGATCCCTCACTAAAGACTGATTCGGGTTAGGCCTTCCCCCTAGTTCCATCCCCTCCTAGCCCGGTCAAACATGTTGTTTTGTTCTTTTCCAATGAAATCCTCTCTGCTCTACTTAGCCTTCCACCCCTCTCCATCCAACCAATCGGAGACACTACAATTGACTTGACCACTAGAGCCATTTGAATTTAAAACAATTTTCTTTCCCACCCATGCTGGACCTCCCACCAACCATGTGAACACTATCGATGTTGAAAATTCCCCCGAGCCATGGGGTCAGCCCCAGCTCTCCCATTCCGATTTTTCTTCCCCTAACCCCGAACAGATTGCTCAAATCGACTACCAACATTTTGGAGGTTCATAACTTCTTCCATATCATTATCTTGGGAAGATATTCCACCCAAAACAGGATTTTAAACCGGACTTTGCCACCAGAGATGCACAAAAATTTCGGATCTTGGCTTTTTTCTCCACAAGGATTCGATTCCATTCCAAAGAGAACTCCTCGGTCGTATCCACCCCAAAAAAACCACCACAAAAGTCCCCAACAGCTTTGAACACAGGGAGACATTGGAGATGAGCAAGGATCCTATAAGCCCTGATCCGCCGATCAGGCAACTGGGGACTAAAAGAGAAACACCCAGTCTGGCAGTGCCACACATCGATGAGGAACCGATATGCCCCACATTCTTGCTGGCCATGCAACAGGACCGGCTTTGCCTCCTTTGCTACAGGGAAGATCAGGAGAAACAAATCGTTGGGCAATCGTTTCATGTGAAACTCCCCCGTTACGTTCCAAGCCGATTTTCCCATCCTTGTCAGTTTCAAGGCGGTCAGGATAGCTCTCATTGCTCTCGTAATTAGACAGCATGCCATCCATGTAGCCCTATTTGACGCCTCCCCTTCTTCCACCTAGATGTAACGCCCATAAACTCCTATCCGAATGGAAGCGTTATTGTTTTGAGGCCACTCCCAGACCACCTACGCATAGTTTTTCTTCTTTGAGTATATTCCATCCTCTCTGTAATAATTGGCACCTCTGGTATCCTTGTCTTCCCGCTCAGGAGAGACAACTTTTCCTACCCCCAGGACTCCTAACCGTTGGCTGCATCTGAGCCATGGTATCACTCTAATCCCCAAAACTTCGATCGGGATCGACACGATAGAGACAGTGATGTCTCATTTCACCAGCGGCGTCTCATCTCATCGGCGATTTTTCCTGTCATTGTGAATTAGAATATGTTTTTTCATGGGTTTTCATATTTGGCAAGTGATCTTCCAATGGAAGCTTTTCACATCGTTACCCAAGTTTGATCCACAATTCCAACATGGTTTTGTTATAAACTAGCATCTTCATCAAGTAGAAGAATCAATGCATAACATGAATTTTCCTTTATATAAAAAAATATATGTTTTCAATGCACTTTGAGTATTGTAAATCCTAAATCATCTCAAAGACTTTGTGTATTGATTAGACAGCTACAAATATATTTCTGCAGTTCTAAAACTAATTTTGTGTTCGAATCATTGATATGAGTTGGACTAGAAAATCTCCATAAAATCTAGAAAAGCGAAACAAAACTAAAGAAATGAAAAGGAAATAAAAAGATCAAGGCATCTGTGGTATTTATGCATGTAAAGAGAGTACTAGTTTTAGTTTAAAAGACATGAATGAGAGGTAGTCATTACTTATTTATGTTAAAATATGGATGCAGTTTTAAACTTGATAAATCCCTCAACTGGAAGAAAAGGGTAGCTAAATTCACCTTTGATGGGGCATCATCACTCTTCTCATTATTTTCCTTCTTTCCTCCAAATAAACTGTAAACACGAAAAGGTCTTGGGCTACACCCACTTCTCCTTCCAGGCCATGATAAAATTGGTATACCAATCGGGCTTTTGTTTGGGCTTAGTTTATTGCCTGAAAAATACCACAAGAAGGTAAATCGCGATTGCTTTTACAAGATATTATACATAGAAAACCCAAAATAAGGCATCCTTGCACAAAGTAATACCTCCAATATATTTCAATTAGTTTTCCCCTTCTTTTTGAGTAGATATTGTGGAAGGATTTCTTTTTCTTTTTCTTTTTCTGAATAAAACATACAAGAAATAGCAAATATGCCCATAAAACCGTAGGCAAGGTTATCAGCAGAAGCAGTACTACCAGCAACAAAAATTTAAATAACAAGGTTGCTGGCAGCAAGTTTTTGAAAGGAGGCAGGCATGATGGGTATAGATAAATATATGCAATGGAAGAGCCCCTGGATTTTTTATTGAGTCCAACAACAAATGGGAATAGACTGATGGAATCCTAGACACAGGAATCTCAAGGAGTGGGAAAAAAGGGTTGGAGGAAGACATTGGCCAAAGGACCAACGCAATACATGGGCCTGGCAGTGTATGAAAAGGCCAAATTAGCAAAAAGGGAAAAGAAAGGACAATCTCTAAAATGTCTTCTTCAAGTATATGGCCTGAAGTCACATGCCCAGCAAATGTAGGCTTTCCTTGATATTCTTGAAAAGCTTTGGTTCGAATATCTTTCATGTTAATTTGCAGCTGTGAGGGACAACCACCTTTGAACGTGAAAACATACCAAAATAAGTCAATGCAGTAAATTCATCAGAATCTCAGCCATCATTGTGGCTTGCTGAAAAGTGATAAGGGAATGTATTCAGTCTTCATTTTCCATGAAGTGATCCTACATCCACCCCTCCCCAGCCCAAAAAAATGGCTTTGAAACCAAACATTTCCCAGAACCCTAGACATCAGCCGCATCAAATACACCTGAATAACAAGAATCAAAGCTAATGGTTCCTTAATGACCTTGTTAGACAGAGTTGGGAGAGCTCTTAGGCATTAAGGATTTTAATCTCTCTCTCTCTCTCTCTCTAATACACGGATTGAAGCTTAGATGCAGTATGATAAGTTCTTATACCAAATTTAGTATAGGACAGTCTAGTGGCTGTTATATCCTGCTGATATGGGCCCAAATAGATATTGCGGAAGTGTAGGACAGAATTTAGAGTTTCAAGAATAAATATTAGGGTTACCCCAATATTCTCAAACTTAAAAGAAATTGAGGAAATGAATAGAGAATCAAATCAGGAGAAATTTGAAGGATTAGAGTACAGAAAGAAGGATAGAAAGATAAGAGAAAGTTGTTGGTTAGATTTTTGGAACTTCTAGGCAGATTGGTGATAACAACAACAACAAACAGCCTTATCCCAACTATTTGGGGTCAGCTACACGAATCCTGCTCATCCATTCAGCTATGTTTAGGGCCATATCTGTCGTTAAATTACAAACTGACATGCCTCTCCTTACTACATCAACCGAGGACAGTTTTGGCCTTCCTCTAGTCCTTCTAGCACCTTCAACTTGCATTGTCTCCCTCCTCCTCACTGGTGCAGTCATTGGTCTTCGCTGCACATGCCCAAACCATTTCAATCAACTTTCCCTCATTTTATCACGTATTGGTGCTACACCTAAGCTCCCACGAATGGATTCATTCCTGATTCCATCATTTCTAGTCTTGCCACTCATCCATCTCAACATCTTCATTTCAGCCACACTCATTTTACGTACGTGTTGTTTGTTGGCTGCCCAACATTCTGCTCCATAAAGCATGGCTGGTCTTATAGCTGTCTTATTAAACTTTCCCTTCAGTTTTAGTGGTATTCATTTATCACACAACACTCCAAACGCACCTCTCCACTTCAACCATCCCGCTCTAATTTTATGAGCAACATCATCTACAATATCTCCCTCTTTGTGCATGAT